>OVBE01017606.1:0-10364 GCA_900406425.1 Iberis pinnata
AGAATGAGAACATGCTAGTAGAAAGTTTGGGGAACGTTAATGTATAAAAGAAGTATGATTAGTAAAAAGAAAACATATGACATTGAATGCAAAAGGGTAAAAACCAAAAGATAGTGCAAGTTAAAAGGTCAATAGCCATTAAATGTTTAAGTAATAAAGTTCCTGAAGCAGCTAGCTGCAATATAAAAAGAGAAGTTCTCTCCTAACCATAACACCGAAGAATAGAGAAATGGGAATGAAAATGGGTTTTATCACTTGAAGTTTCAAAAGGGTAGAACTATGACGCATCTCTGGGTAGAAGTAGGAAACTTCGGTTTCATTAGCATTGGGTAGATGAGGTCTTATTTATGTATGCATCTAAGTGTTCTTACCTTTAGCCTTATGCTAAAGCTCATTCCCTTTATGAGAGAACCCTTGTTCTGAAACTATTTACCACTGCATGAAGGGGTCATTTAAGGCACACGACTTGATCCATGGTTCTTGATTAATGAATGTTAAAGGGACAACCAGATTTGAATGCATTGTGGAAGTTGGAATTGGTCTGTGACGAACTTTGATGAGTATGGCTAACGTTTTTAAGTATGATGAACTTAGGATTGTATTCTAGAACTAGTAACTAGGACATTAATACTACCTGTGTTTACAGCATGTTTTGGTTATGAGTTCCCACTTTCAAACCTCACTCCCAGACTTCTGAATTACTTGCTTGAGGGCAAGCAAGGATTTAGTTTGGGGGAGTTGATGACTTTGAATTTTCATGGATTTTACTTATTAATTAGCATCAATTATGAGGTTTAAAAGCGTGCATACATCATATTTATGGTCGATTTCATTAAGTTTAGTGTTTTTAGGATTTTTTCATTAGGATTTGCATATGCACGCATTTTGGAGGTTTTTCAGGACTTTCAAGTGTTTTTGGGAAGGATTTGAGAAATTTCAGAAAAACAGCACTTGACGTTGAATGGACTTATCACTCAGTACTCAACATTGGAATGGACTGAACTTACCTCTGAGCACCTACAGGATAGATCCCAACTCAATGCAGGATCGATCTCAGGCAATCTGGCAACAAAAGATGATCGATCCCACTCAGTACCTTCGGGATCGATCTCAACACTATGCAGATCGATCCCAACAACACTCCAGATCGATCCCGCAATGAAACCAGATCGATCTCAGGAAGTTTGGCGACAAAACAGGATCGATCCCCCTTTCACTCTTTCAGCATTCCTGATGAAATCTCAAACGAAGCTAAGGAAGTGCACGAAGATAAAGTTGGACTAAGAAGAGAACACACGAGATCGATCTCAGCTATATTGGGATCGATCTCAGGCACTCAATGTCAAGATCGATCCCAACCTCAGAAGAAATTTGGACGCAACGAAGCTGGATCGATCCCAAGCAAGCACCCTTTAGTCCTGATCGATTGTGCACTCAACCACTCGAAGGCAAACACGCTCCAACCCGACCAACTCGAATCCGGATACCACCTGAAGCAAGGCCCAAGATCCAAGACAATGATTAGCATTTTGTCTTTAGTACGAATTAGGGCTTATCTCTAAACACTATAAAAGCCTTAATTCGCCTCCATTTGCAAGAAGCTTTTTTTTCTTTCCTTTTTAGGTTTTGTCTTAGGTTTTTCATTTCTTAGCTTGTGTAAAAACCTTCATGTTCTTGGTGTAAAAACCAGATATCTTTTGAGTTCTAAGTTAATCTATTGTTATTTACTTTATTTCCTTGCTTAGCTTTAGGTTGTTCTTTAGTTTTTGCATCTTGATTTTCGTTTTAAGTCTTAAGCTTCTGTTTTAAGTTTGTTTTTTCGTTGCTGTTCTTCATTTCTGGGTTTGTGTTCTTCTGTTCTTCATAGATCTGCATGTTTAGGTTTGAAGTTTCGTTTGCTGTTTCATCTGCTTCTACTCCCATGAGTAGTGAGTAGTCATCCAAGTTCCTGAGGATGGGGGTAGATAAGGGTTGATGTTTTGGGTTTTCTTAGGTACATACTTGTTTGGTTTTAGATCCCTTCTGGACCTCAGCTTAATGCTGACTGCACTCCTACCCGAGAGTGATGGAGGCCCGCCGTTAGGCCCTACAACACCAAGAGGTGAGTATTTGTACGTGACCGGACCAAGGGGGTTTCAGAGATTCGTTTCCCCTTCTCTGTGAATAGATGTGATAAACGAGTTAGCTAGAGTAGTAGAGGTTAATGTCTGCTATGTAGTTGTTGTCTATGACGACAGTTGAGTCTGTGATTGCTTTGCTTGATATTGGTTGCCAAGACATTGGAATTGATTGTTAGTGGAGCTACTGTCTAGGGGTCAACTCATTGTTTGAGGTATGTTAGGTACTTAGGTATCCCAGGATGGATTCCCAAGTCAATTACCCTTTGTCCTCAGGAACGACTTCACCTTGATTGCACATTTTTCCTTTTCTTGCATTTACTCTGTTTTTCATCCAAAGTGTTTAATGCCTTTTTCTGTTAATCTGTTTTCTTACTTTCGTTGCACTTAGGACCTTTTAGCATCCAAAACCCTTTTAACATCAGCTTAACTTTAAAGCATCCAATACATCCTTATTTCTTAGTACGCTCCCATTATGGATTGACATAAAAACCCGTACTACAACGATGAGTTGATTGATAGCCCTTATAGGACTAAAATCCTAATATCAGTATGTTAGGTACTTAGGTAGCCCATGATGGATTCCCAAGTCAATTTCCCGTGTCCTCAAGAACGAGTTTACATTGATTGCAGTTTTACCCTTTCTTGCTTTTATTCTGTTTTGCATCCAAAAGTGTTTTAAGCCTTTCTCTTTTTTTATGCTTTTTTACTTTCATTGCACTTAAGACCATTTAGTAACCAAACCCCCTTTTAAAATTAGCTTGACTTTAAAGCATCCAATACATCCACATTATTTAGTACGCTCCCATTATGGATTGACAAACCCATCATCATCTATACTACAACGATGGATTAATTGATAACCCGGTACCCAAAATCCCTATTATCACTAACATATGAGCAAAATTTATCATTTTTACTCTCTAGTCTAACTCTTTCTCCTTAATGCTCTTAAGGATTGATCTTAGCTAGAACAAGTAAACAAATAATATTTAGCAAGTCATCTTCCTACTCATTTGAAGGGATTAGATGTAGAGATATGTTATGAAATTCCTTTTGGTTTACTTGCAGAGTTAGCACATATAATTATATATGTCGATGAGGTGAGGATTTTTTTTTTTTTTCATTAATATCACTTTTCTATTTCATTAGTGCTTATTAGGATGTATACTTTTCAAATGGGCAAAATACGTTTTTCATAGACTAACTTCTTTTGTTGTTGGGTAGGTTGATAGTTTATTGGGCACTTATAGTGTTGCTGTTGAGCACATGTATTGATCTTTTTGGATTTTTCGCCCAATAATTTCTTCATCGTATTTATTCTCTTACGGTTTATGGACAGAAATTTGATACTGACTTTGTTAAGTTTAGGTAAGAAAGGGAGGAGAATTAAGATATTGACATTCTTGTCTAGAGGCGATTCAAATTTCCTAATGATCTCTAGGCCGAAAACGTCAAAAACAAAGGTCTTTGTACCATTGCTCAGGTTGAGTCTGTACGTTACAAGCTTCTTGGTGGTTTTGCTAGATATAGTAACTCACATTTATGTAACATGCTATTTTGTATTTCCTTAAAACTTAAATATATTATTTTGTTTGATTAACTACATAAAATGAGACTAACATCATTGTTTTTGCTACCTTCCATGATCATATAAGCATTCATAAAACAAAAATGTGAATGTATAGGTTCTAATTGTACATGTATTCTCCTATATGGTTCTTTTCATGTTGACATTGTCACAATCTTTACAGTTAATTTTATTGTATTGTAAGACTTCTACATAGATTTCATTTGAATTTATTATCCTAGATTGTTAATATTGTGAGATATTAGGTTCTATAGGACATGCTATGACATTTTGATATTTGTTATGGAGAATGAGGCTAAGGGATGAAGGGTGAACACCTACCCCAAAAGTATGCAATTGTTTTCTTTGCTCACGGTATCGTATTATATATCATTCAAATACTATAAATGCCTGGCAGCTCATTCCAAGGGGAAAAATATGCATGTATTGACTTAGCAGTGAGACATGTTTTGCTTAAACATGTGAGTTTTATATTGAATTTGAATTGAAGCCTGACTTGGCTAGATTGGCCGGCTCCCTCAAGTCATGAAGTGAATTTACAATCAAAGTTGATGCAATAGTAGTATGAAATATGTGAGATCTCTTCAACCACGTAAAGTTGCATATAATAGTTTATCTACAATGGCTTGCATTGCTTTCACTGGAAACGATTGTGGTAACCTAAGTAAAGCCATCATGTTAGATTCCATTATCATTTTATTGTTAAGAATATATTACGAACGAAATATTAATCCCGCGCGAAGCGCGGAGATCACGCCCTAATGTCACTAATTAGTGACATGTTAACAACATATATGTTTAACGACATTGTTTTTTTAATATTATCGACAGCTTTAAAATATTGGTATTTAACTACACATATTATTATGTCGTTAATATACAAACATATTAACGACAACTATGATTTTAAATATGCTTTTAATTATTTTACATATTTTAAAAATAAAAATTAAATATCAATAATTAATTAAAAATATTATTTATATCAAAATGCTTAAATACTTGTATTTAGCTTTATAAAATATAACAAGCACAAAATTAGTTTATAACCCTACTAGTTAATTTTTAATCTAGTAAAGACCATACTTCACAACAACCAAAACTTTTTCATTGTACAAAGTGTAAAAATATAATTAGATTTGAGAAAAAATCTCTCTTCAAAAGCTTTAAACTGAGCGTCACTCTCCGCTTTCATAGCTGCAATTTGTGCGTCAAAATCCATCTTTTGTTGTGTCACAATTTTTTTAGTAGCTTGAAGCTCACTTTTTGTTGATTGGAGTTGTGCTTGAAGAGTTACAATAACAGAACTCGGAGTGCTCGATGTAGCTACATTACAATAACCACCTATAAAATTAAAAATGTATAATAATTATATTTACAGATTATATAATCACATAAATGAATGACAAAAAATATACCAATTTGTATAAGTCGTTCATCTCAGTCTTCGATAGAGTTGACTCAAACCCATCTTCGTATACCGGAATTTGAGATAATTTCTCTTCAGCCTTCTTCTTAACTTCATCTAAAATTTGAATACTTTTCGGAACAATAATAACACCATCGGAATTCCTCTTGTGTGTGTCTTCGAGAAGCTCAATGTGCGAAGGAAATTCTCCTATTTTAGAACATTTGACATTAAATTATAGCTTGTTAGCTTGTAAAATTTTTTATTCAAAAGCTAATTTTTATGCTAAAAATAGTTTACAAATTTATATTTGCGTCGGATAAATGACTTTTCCCCCCATACAGTGCACAAGCCTCCCTAAACCATTTTTAGGAGTATTCCTCGCCTTCGAGTTTCTTGCACTCTTAGTCACATATTCTTCACTTTTGTAATGTTGAACAAATTTGTTCCAAACCGTGAGCCCCATTCAAGCAGGTTTTTTGGACCGTATCTTTAAATATGCACTTAATACTTGTTGTTGTTTAGCCATTTGAAATTTGAACTTCTTAGGAATAATCTCAGTGTGGACAGTCTATAATGCAAATTCACGTGTGAATACATTGTATAAATTATATTTTTTGTTTGTGGTCCCACCACCAACTCTTCAAATCACGTTGAAAATGTTCTATTAAATCCTGAATTAACCTGTACACACTCTTAGTATGAATATGATCCATAATGTATAGTAATTAACTTTCATAAAAATGTATTAAATTCTTACATAATATTTCAACCATCCGACAAATTCTGCATATTTTAGATTGTCCACTTCATCATCAGACAAATGCTGATATGCTTCTTTAACTTGTTTTATGAATAACCTAAAAAGTGAATGGTATTCCAAAGTATTAAGATTAATTCATAAGTAGCAAATACAAAATTATACATTGAATTCACTCTAACCTTTCATATGGTAGAACGACATCGCAATTCTTCAAAATATAGGTATGTGCATGATGGAGATCCTCATAAGTGAGCCATACATACTCTGGTTACCACTTAATCGTACTTTCTGCGTAAGAACTTATGGGAAACCAACAACATTATGTGATGGTTTCTCTCCTCTGTCTTCATAGCGTTTAGGTCCCCTAGCTTTTGTATGTACTTCAAGTGTAAAGTAGTTTGATAAAAAATGTGATGTTTCTTCATTCAAGCTTTGAGCGATGATGGAACCTTCAACTTTGCTTGGATTTTTGGCCTTTATTTTTAGTTGCAACATAAATCTCTCAAATGGATACATCCAACAGTATTAAACGGGGCCTCCGAGCGCTGCCTCTCGTAGAAGATGAATGTGTAGATGCTCAATGACGCCAAAAAATGATGGAGAAACTATTTTTTCCAAATCACATAATAGCACAAGGATGTTATCTTGCATCTGTTCTATCCCCTCTTCTCGAAGCGTACGAGTGTAAATCTCAGAAAATGTTCCAATACCTGAGATAATTTGAAACTTCATCAATTTATATATACATTAAATTAAGAATTTAAGCTAGCATATATATATAAATACCAGCAGTTGCTGTTTGGACATTCTTTGGAAGAAGCTTAGTAAATGGGAATGGGGGTAATCTTTCCATAATACACGACAATCATGAATTTTAATCCCAATGAAATTCTGACCTTTTGAGTCATCATAATTAAAGAGATTTGATGCATATCCATCAAGAAATTTCACGTCATTGCTTATCCATTGGAATATCTTCTTCTTTGCTTCTACATATAGCCTATATATAGGGATCATAACCCTTCCATCATCTGTGACATGGAGCTCTGGCCTGCAACAAATGTGAGGAATGTCTAATCTTGATTTTAAGATTATATTTCGTCTTTCCTTGCACATTGAACAATGTATTTATTATGTTATCAAAGAAGTTTTTCTCAATGTGCATTACATCAAGGTTATGTCTTAGCATGTGATATTTTCAATAGGGTAAAGTCCAAAATATACTTTTTCATTCCAGTGATGCATGGACTCGTATGCATCTCCTTGTTTTTCTCTGCTACCTCCAAGATTAACGATCTCCTCAACACCAAACATTTTCATTTGTACGAGCTTATAGTCATCGTTTAACTCTACAGGCGGATCAGATTTGATTACATTGTCTTTATTAAATAAAGTTTTGCTCTTGCGATAAGGATTTCTTTTGGGTAGGAATCCGCGATGACAATCAAACCAACACGACTACCTTTTATTCTTCAACTCAAATTCATCAGTATTTGTTTGGCAGTACGGACAAGCTAACCTCTCATGTGGAGTCTATCCAGATAACATTGCACATGCAGGAAAGTCACTTATGGTCCAAATAAGTAATGCATGCATAACAAAATTGTGTTGTTGAGACACATCAAAGCTTAAAGAGCCATTATACCACAAATCATCCAGTTCATGTATAAGTGGCTACAAAAAACTGTCTAGAGATCGACTAGGATGCTCTGGACTTGGGACTAGGATGGACAAGAAAATATTCTCGTTTCATGCATAAATTTGGCGGGAGATTGTATGGAGTCAAGATGATCGGCCATAAAGAGTAATTTCTCCCCGACTTTCCAAAAGGGTTGAACCCATCCGTGCATAAGCCAAGGTAGACGTTTCATCGCTCACTAGAAAACTTTGGATATGTTGTTTGGAAGTGTTTCCAAGCTTCTTCATCATATGGATGAGATATTTCTCCATCTGTAAAATGCTCAACATGCCATCTCATTGAAACTGATGTTTTGGTAGATTGATACAATCTTTTCAACCTATTAGTTATTGGAAAGTACCACATCTGCTTGTACAAAACTCTAGCTCGTCCACTTGAGGGTTGAAATCTGTCCTTACAAAATCGACACTATGTTGTAAATCATCTTTCCATAATAGCATGCAATTATCGATGCATACATCGATCATATGAAAATGTATGCCAAGCTCATATACCATCTTTTGTACTTCATAATACGTTGAAGGTGCTAGATTATCGTTGGGAAAGTATTCTTGAGTAGTTGCAGCCATGCATCAACACACCCTTCAGACATATTAAAATCTGTTTTTATAGTCATCATTCTAGCAGACAATGATAATGGAGAGTGACCATCTTTACATCCATCATAAATTAGATGATTGGCAACATCTAACATTATGTAAAAATCTCTTGCTTCTAGGTTTCGTTCTTCTACAAAATTTTCTAAATTAACTGACCCAGAATATGCCTCTCTAACCAGTTTAACATTTATATTCCTTTGTTATGTATATCTTTGATCAAAAGTATTAATACTAAAACTAGGCTCATATCTAAGATCTCCTACAATATGATTATTAGTGTTGTTATAATTAGGTGGATCAAATAAATCTTCTCCATGTGATAACCAAATATAATAATTAGGTGCAAAACCTTTACGATAAAGATGCTTCCAAATTTCATTAACGGATAAGAACTTACCATTGTTGCATTTTAGACAGGGACATATCAGTTTACCATTTTCGTGGCATATCTTTTGATTCATCGCAAAATTCATGAACTCTTCCAATCCGCATTTAAATTCTTCTGTCATCTCGCATGTACCTTGGTTGATCCGCAAATACATCCATTGTCTAGATTGAAAAATATTTGATCTAGAAGAAGACATAATTTTTTGATTTTTTTTTTTTTGAAAATCACAATACTTCATCTTCCATTTATATAGAGAAAATTTCGAAATTAAAAAGGTCTTAACATCGACATAATGATATATTAATGACACATATTCACGTTGTTAATAGTTTGGTTGAATGTGGTTACAATATTCGATGAAATACTTGTTTATAGTTTTTATAACTAATAATTAACGACATGTACGTATAACTTCACGACATATACAGTTCTGGTTAATAATTAGGTGCAATTAATTGAAAAATTAAATGAAAAATAAATATTTAACGACACAATAACAACATATAATTAGACATGTTGTTACGACGTGGATAAATAACAACATATAATATACGTGTTGTTAAAATTAACGAGACAATAACATCATATTACTATATTTGTTATTGCGGTGTGGGTAAAATGTCTTTAAGTGAAGACACATTGTTTCGTCGTTAAATAAGAACATGTTAACGATGCTTTTTATTTTTCATCCTTTTTCTGTCATTAAACTGTTGTTAAATAACGACATATTTTTTATGTCTTATATTTTTGTCTTTAATACAATAACTTTCTTGTAGTGTATATATTAATTAGTAATATTTTTTTAATATTTTTTATCAATTAATTAGTACATATCCAAATTATAAATATTAATTAGTTATGAAATAACACGATATTCAGACTTTTTATATATGCATTGATCGAAATACTGAATTTGCGTAGGCCGTGTAACGGTCAAACAATTTGCCTAAACCACATTTTAACACATTGATTTATGTATTAGATATATTTTAACCAAACTTATTAGATTGCTTCCCAACATTTTAGAACTGTTATTTTCTTTTGGAGGATCTTTTTTTTGCCCGGTTTTGTTTTTCTAATGCTCGCTTGTCTATTAATATTTATGTTAGTTCAGTGTATTACCTTTGACTCCCACAAGTTTTGGCGAAATTTCGAGCTAGTGTAATCGAAATTGTCGGGTTTAGTACTTTTCGTTTTTGTAAGCATTATAAGTTATTATTAATATTAAAAACGACATAGAAACTAAACTTATTAGATTGTTTCCCAACATATACATTAGAACTGTTATTTTGGTTTGCTCTTTAAATTCTGGTATAAAAATTTTTGAGTCTATAAAATAAAACCATAATCTTACATATACTTGTCGTTTTGCAAATTGAAATTTATTGTATAATGAGTTATTTATACACCTTCTTTTTCAAAATCACAAAAATTTATTATGAACGTTCATTTGTGTACGGTATATTTTAGGAAAAAATATATTCTAGGTTTTTCTAATGGGATCGGATTTTAGGACTATATATAAGAGGATTTAGTTTATTGTAATATTAACACTTTTGATCAATAAAAATCATAGAGCGCAAGGTATTTACCTCAATCGATTTTTTTTCTTACCTAAATTTGCATGGATATTCATAACAAATTTGAATCTAATTAAGGAATTTGTTTGATTTAAGACGACATATTTTGCAGGTGAAGGCAGTTGATAAACATAGAATTTGCTAATCTATGTCTAGCAAATACTAAAGTTTAATTATGTCATTAAAGTACTTAAGATATCATCCAATTCAGGTAAAGTT
>OVBE01017608.1:0-10202 GCA_900406425.1 Iberis pinnata
ATCCATTCAAATTGAATTGGTATTTTCTTCATCAAAATTATCATCATAATTATTGTGTCAAAAAAAAAAATATTGTGGAGTTGAAGAGAAATATCCAAATACATGTCTTATTTTTTTTAATAATCCATATTTATAGCAATAAAATACTATCGTTCCTTCACTAAGTAATAAAATAAATGAGTAATTACAAATATCGAGAATCTATATTATTTATAAGGGACCAGAAATACCTTGCTTACGTATCATTAGGAAATGCATTAACATAAATACGGCCGTAAGAAGAGNGCTTTAGTTTTTCTTAAGGTAATTTTTATTTTTATTCGGGTAATCTTTGTATATTCGGGTACTTACGAATAATNGAATTTTTTTGGGTATTTTAGTTGTTTTCGAGTAATTTTTGTGTTTTCGAGTATTTTTTTGTATTTCGGGTTTGGAAATACCCGGAACTGACTTAGAACCAAAAATTTCGGATATTTTTTTGGTATTTCTGGTTTGAAAATACCCAGAACCGATTTAGAATAAAAAATTTTGGGTATTTTTTGGTATTTCGGGTCTAAAATACCCGGACCCGATTTGAAACCGAAAATTTTGGGTATTTTTCGGTTCCTTTAACATGGAACTGAACCGACCCGGAACCGGAAGGAACCGAACCGGAACCGAACCGAAAAATGAAATGGATATATTGAGTATTAGAATTCAGGAACCGAAGAACCGGAACCGAATAATTCGAATCCGGAACCGAACCGAATACCCGAAAGCCCAACCCTAGTGGTGCCTACTATCCTCTATTTCTTTAACTTTATTAATGCGATTGTATTCTCAGATCCTTCAAACTTATCAGTTTTGATTTATTTTAATCATTGTTGAACCTCGTCTTACATTTTATGTTTTATTTTTTTCTAATACAAAAACTCATGTCTAATTTACAGATATAGAATTTTTGTCTTCAATTTCAAACATACATTTATTTGTAGATTTGAAATTGTAGATATATAAGGTCGCATGTCAACAATTACAATTCTTGTAATAAATTTACTTAAAAAATTATTGAAGTACCTGGTTTTGAAATGGTGGCATAAAACTCCACGATGGTAACTGAACTTGTTTTGTCCAGAATATGTCTCGCGAGATCGACGTGATTGTTGTTGCAGGCTAAGCAGAATGGTGTTTCTCCTTGTCCATTGACCAACATGCATAAAGCTTCTCCGGATTCTAGCATATGTCTGACGATGTTAGCGTGTCCCGAACGAGCTGCTAAGTGAAGAGGCGTGTCGCCATTAAAATTGGTTGATCTTAGTAAGGAAGGGCAGAGATGGATTATTGTCGACAAGAGGTCGTAGTGCCCTAATTCCGCAGCGAGGTGCAAAACCGTACCACCAAGGTTATTCTCCCCATAAATTTTTTCCTCTAGAACTGATGGGTTCTCTTGGACGAGATTGAGAAATTCTAGCTCATCGTTTTTAAGAATGGATTCAATGATTAGGGTAGCCATATATCTTGTTGTTCTGGATTAATTGCCTTGTTTTTTTTATATAAAGGATTGCTTTGAGGGTTAGTTATATATAAGAATAAAATTGCTATATATAAACTAATATTGTTATACCAAAATATATTGTTTGTCACATTAATTTATAATTTATGGGTCACAACGAACGGGTCCAGTAATATAAACTCCATAAATAATAGAAAATATATTTACTATGCGAGTAGTCAGATCAAATTCTGATCTGGTAACAAGACAACAGTTGTAACACAATCATTAGGCCACCTAATTCTTGTTAATATTTTATTATTTTTAAGAAATACCAAATTATATAAATTTATACTCCCTCCGTTCCAAATAGATTAATTTTCTAAGGTTTTTTTCTAGTCACACAAATATTGATTTTGTATTTTTAAGGTATGTTATAATTAATGTTTTCTTTTTGGAAATAATAAATCAACTACTATTATTTACATAACTTAAATGCAAGTCAAAAAGAAGTGGTTTAAAAGCAACTATCGCGATAAAATTAAATATTCTTCCAATAAAGTATAATAAACTTTAAATACACAATTGTTTAAAAAAAATGTATTTATGAGTTTTTTAAAATAAGTGTGTTAAACCGAAAAAAATTAACCTATTTAGAACGGAGAAAGTATAAGTTTATTCAAGATATTAAAAATCGTGAACTCCAACAACTCTTGAAATACTCAACCGCGGGTCCGCGACCAAGTCAGACTGGTATAATTGTAAATTTCCATTAATTAACTATCATGACATATCCTCTTGGCTTAAATCTTCCAAGAAACATTTAAAAAAGAAGTCAACTGGTTGAAAACTCTTGTTTACCCCTTTTTAAACTGCAACTCTCTGTTGACCAAAAAAAAAAACTGCAACTATCTATCTATAAATATTTTAAAGAAATACACTAAAATTTGTTAGAAATTTGAAAATATTCTTAATTTTTCGCTTTTTGAAAAAAAATTTCCATTATAATAAAAGATGAAATTACTCTTATTTTTGTTCTATGTTATGTCGGTGTTTACAAAAAAAAAAATTGATATCTATACTATTAATTAGAAAGCATTTTTTGAAAAAAATATTTGTTTTATAAACATTTACATGCAATGTCATTAACTCTAATATGAATTTAAAATTTTAATAGAAACAATTTATATATCTTTAAATTATGGAACTTCTCTATAAATTAAAAATATATAAATTATATTTTAATATATGTCGACTTACTTTTTTAGTAATTGACATATATAATGGTGATAGATCTTTGATAAAGTTAACTTTTTTTTTTGGTAAACTTGATAAAGTTAACTTATATTGACTGTTGAGTTATTTTACATATCTGTCGGCCTTTGTTTCACAACTCGATACTCCTCTTCAAGGTTAACCATGGTAAATGGCTAAAGCTTGGAACCATGAAATTCTATGTCATTAGTGTGCCAAACCGTTTGGGATAAAAACTCACTCAGAGAAAAAGAGTGTAAGCTTTCATGGCTAGAGGAAGAATCCTTAAATAAAGTTTGTTTATTCCAATAAGTGTCTTGGTTTAGTCCAATAATTTTTTTTTATCTATCTCTATAGATCTTTATTCCAATAATATATGCGGCTTCTCTCATGTTTTTCATTGAGAAACAACTTTCTAGCCAGGTTTTTGTAGACTGAAGCACAAGAATGCCATTCCTAATGAGAAGTATGTCATCGAAATACAATATCAAAAAGGCAACTGCATTCTCTTAGTCTTCTTGTAAACGTATGGCTCTTCTTCGTTTACGAAAAAATTAAACTCTTTGATTGCTTTATTGAAACGAAGATTTTAACTGCGATATGCTTACTTTAGTCCATAAATAGAACGATTAAGCTTGCATACCTTCCCAACATTTCTTGGAATTATGAAACGTTCAGGTTGTGTCATGTACACATCATCTTCTAGCTTTCCGTTAAGGAACATTGTTTTCACATCCATCTTTCAAATCTCATAATCATGATAAGCAACAATTGCTTGAACAATCTGATTGGATTTAAGTACTGTAACCGGAGAATAGTTCTCATCATAGTCTATACTATGAATCTGCATATAACCTTTTGCCACCTGTCTAGCTTTATCGATCTGAATCTTACCATTCATGTCATTTTTCTTCTTGAAGTCCCATACTTTGTTTTCTGACATTGACTCCATTTCAGATCTCATGGATGCTACCCATTCTCTGAGGTTCGTCACTTTCTATAATTAATGGATTACTTTGATCAGTCATTCAATCCCCCAAATATTTTGGGTTCGTATTGAGTTCTTTTGGACCTATGCACTTCAAGTTTCACAAGTGTAGATTCAACGACTCTTCGTAAATCTAAAAGGTGATCTTCCTAAGTAGGCGGGTCATTCTCTTGTGTCACTCGACTTCTTCAAGTTATACTTTACTCCCACTATTTCTCTTGGAATGAAATTTCTTTCTAGAAAAACACAATATCTAGCAAAAATAAACATTTTATTCTCGATAGGAGTATAAAAGTAATAACCTTTGGTTTCTGATAGGTTAAGAATTTAATCCTAAAACTAATACTGCAGAGAACAGTTCAAAAGATTATAGTAAAGGTATCGAATCCACAGAGACCAGAAAGATGCACGTTTAGTTTTAATTATAAATCTAGCTAAAGCGAGAATAATATATTGAGTATCGAAATCAAAACGGTGATTAAAAACGGTTTAAAATTTATAATAATAAAACGCTAGGCATTAGGGAAATTCATAGGTATTTAGGTTTAAAGTTAAGTTAACATGCATGATTTAGATTGAAAATAGTTGTCAACATGAAAAACAAATTTGGAATAATCTCCTCCCGGAGTATTAAAACCTATGATCGAATTGTCAGAGACAAACTCCTGCCGTCTTTAAAACAATTCGATCATGCATTAAAAATCGGATTCAATTGTTCATATGCATTAAAACAATACTCCCGCAAGTTTAAACACTTATTCATCTAAATTAGGTCAGGTTTCTAAATTAAATCCCTTTGTATATATCAACCTATAATCATGAAATAGGTGATCAAGCTAATTCATGCATAAAGAACAAATTTACACTAAGAACCTAACAAATTCAATCCTACAATGTTAAACCTAACATTCAAACCTGTTTTCCCATAGGAAAACCCTAAAACCTAACTAGTGAACTACTCAGACATATCAAAGCAAACACAATTCAATCTCAGAATAGAACACATATTTGAAATCAATAAAATAGATATATTAAAACTGGGTTCAGAATTTCTTCTCCAAATACAGGGTTCATGAATTCTTCTCCCAGTAAAAGCTCTTAAGTTTGCAAAAATCAAAAGTAATCTAAAATAACCTAAGCTAAAGGGCTTGTATAGTTCTAAAAAGTACAAATCTAAAATATGGAAGTTTGGATAACGATATAGGACTTTTTGTGCAAAATTGGAAATTCAAGTTCTGCTTCGGGTGATCTGCCCGATCGGTCTCAATCTACCCGATCGGGAACTTCTGAAAGTTGCCCGACCCTTCTTCAAATGCTCGATCGATCTAGGTGTCCGAAATTCTCCAGGAGGATTTGCCCGATCGGGCAAGTGATGTGCTCGATCGTGAAAATCATCTCATAACTTAGTCATTCTTCTGAAACTTCTGAAATGCTCTGAAATGTCCTGAAATGTTCCTTTAAGCTCTGAAACGACCCGAACGGCTAGAAATCCTGAAATATACCAATTTGCAAGGAAAACACTCAGAATAATGCAGAATAGCAGACATAAATGCCCACTATAATGCATTAAAACCGAGTAATATCAACTCCCCCATACTTAGATCTTTGCTTGTCCTCAAGTAAAGAAAAATCCAATCCGGAGAAGAGGTTTGAAAACGGACCACACAGAAACTCACAAAACCTCATCAACCATAAGCATAGTTACAAATCCTAAAGGAGACCAATCTCAAACAACCACCTAGACTGGACTGTTTACCACCACTAAACTAATAAACCGTTTCCTACTCTAAATCCCAAATCAATGAAGTATAAAATCAAATAAACCAGCTCTTTAAATTCATTTAAGTTCAAACACATGCATTCTCATCTATGGTATATCAATCAGTTTACTCAAGTACCTTTTCTATCGAAATGCCCATACCAAACAGAGCATCAACCGACTTCCAGTCTTGATCCTTTTTCCCTCTTTCTCACTTCTTTTTCCTTTCTTTTTCTAAAAATTCGCACTTTTCTGCGTTTTTCTTTTTTTTTTTCATGTTCGCACTTTTCTGCGTTTTCATGATTCTAACTGTTTTTCAACAGCCCCGGCAATGACTACGGACTGCAAGGTCACGCTTTCAACAATTTTTCTAAACCGGTTTTTCTTTTCTTTTTATTTTCTGAAGGGAGAGAGAAAAGGACCCGGACCGTACTGGAAGAACTTCTCGGCTTTACAGAACATTGAAGAGCAAAGTACCTAATTCTCAAAGTAAATCAACACCATAGACAAGAATATTTCAAATTCAGATTAAGTCCTAATAATGCTGAGCTAGCATCAAATCATCAATAACTTCAAAGACCAAAACTTTCAAAAACAAGCAATCAGTAATGGGGTTCTAATCCTAATCTAAGGCAATCAATCTAAGTTAGTATTCCAGAAAGATCAAAAACCGTACCCACACTTAGTTAATTATCATCATCGGTTTTGATCATGGTTCCTTAGACTCTAAAAGAAACATCGAATTCAAAACAAAAATTTTGAAAAATTCGTCATTTCTGACGAAATACCAAAATAGAAGTCAGAATCGAGTTAGTACATACTCCCTCCCTCAGACTTGCTTCACACCGTCCCGGTGTGAAAATAAATCAAAGAGAAGGACAAAATAGAAATAAGTATCAAAAACAAAAAATATAAAAAGACATGAGTTCAAAAGTGAGAAAATACTACAAAGATCACTCAATCATAATGTCCACCGGATCCTCCAGCCTCATCTTGCTGCACCGCATTATCCTCATGTTCTCCACGCTCCTGCTCATCATCCGCTTGTCTCCTTGGTGGCCTGAAACATCCAGAAACAGTCCTCAAGATCCGCTGCGTGAGACTGTTGTTGTCCCTCATAAGCTTGTTTTTCCTTTGCTGAGATTCCATATGCCAAGCAATCTTGTCATCCTGAGTCATATCTTCGCGAACCGGTGGAAGAACATACTCAGGAATTTCCTCTATGTCCGGAAACTCATGAACTACAGCTTGAAACTCAGCATCATTGTCATCTTCGTCTCTGCGACGTCTTTGGTTGAGGCGGCGGCGACCAGGAGCTCTAGTAACAATAGCGGGTCTGGGGTTGAGGTGTTCAACACCGGGTAAGAACCGAACATTCTCAAAAGAAGTGATGCTTTGCAACTCGGGTTATGGCAACCGAATCTCGCATATTTGTCTCTCCAAGTTCTCAAAAAGGTAGTTCCTGAAAGAAGCAAACCACTTGGTATTACCAATATACTTCTCATCAACCCAATTCTCACCTGTCTCCTTAGGAAAATGCTCAAGAGGAATCCCAACGTGCTGCAAAAGTGGAGTAATCAAACTCCTCATATACTCGATCTGTGTCGGGTTTCTCATCGCAAGAAATTTCCGTTCATCCAGGGACTGAGCAAATAATCAACCAAGGTTGGCATCATGTGTGTGACCATCTTGGTAAGTCTCATAGTGCTCCAATGTGAATCGGCTAATGGCGTAGTGAATGAACTCTAACTCAAGGTTCCTAATGGAACTGGATTCCTCCTTTCCATAGAAAGTGAGACTGATGATCTTACAGAGCAAGCGCATGGTTGGGTTACGGATGAGAGTCAGCTTGGCACTCTTGGACTCAAAACGACCACGGGCAATGATGCCCCAAAGATCTTGGAGATGATGAAAGGTGGGTGTCTTAGATTCGTAACCGCGGCGAGCAAAGCCAAATATAGGACCGAACTCAATCATCGGGATCTTGTAGAGACGTCTTAGAACAAAGAATTGTACCTTGGTTTCTGACATAGCCGGATGCTTAGGATCCGCGCAATCCGAACTCACAATGCGGAACGAAGTGAGAACCTGCTTGGCCAGTTCCTTGTAAAGTGGGTAAGATCAGAAAGGGAAATCGCCAAACCGGATAGTCTGAAGCATTGCTTCAATATCGGAAAGAGATCCAAGATGCAATAGGACGTCCTTATCAGCAAACCGAGTAGGCTCAAACTTGGTATGGATGAAAATGGTGTAGAATATTCTATTAAATTGGTCCCACTTGTTTGTAATCTTTCAGTCCTTCCAAGCTTTGTGTTTCCTGAGCTTGGGAATGGTGAGATCGAGATTGCAACGAAAGGGTAACTCAGCTGTCCTCAGCCAAGGATGGTTCATGAAAGTTGGATCAATGATCGGGTTAGCGGCTGGTGCGCTGCTCGATGCAAGTCCCTTGCCCTTTTATGCAGCGGTGGGCTTGGTCTTTTTAGCAGCTGGTGGTGCGGTACCGTCAGAGTCTCTTGCACGTCCCATGTTCCTGAAATGAAAGAACTCAAAAGAAGAAATGAGTATTCGAACAAATCATAACACAACAAGCAATGGTTTGTCAAGTCATGAGCAATGCTAACAATTAGTTAGCAAGACAGAATGACATAGAAACCAAGAAACATAACGAAGCAATAAGCAATTATCAAGCAATGCGTAGTTATAACTAGCAAGAATCAAGATGCTTCAATATGGAAATGAAATGAGAGAAACCGAAAATCATGGTTTGAGCAACATAACAAGAGATGTAAACGATGGTGAGCAATGATTTAGAGCAATATTAAGCGAACCGAACAAGAAATCAAGAAAAGAAACATCGAATACTCATATGCAATGTACTTCACACTTAGATTCCAAAACCACATTAACCATGAACAATAAGCAATCCAAAGGCAAGGTTAGACATCAATTTAGCACAAATAACCCCAAATCAAACAACAAACCAAAACCCCAATCACCCTAATAGAAATCTCAAACAAACAAAACCCAAACTCAACAATTCAACATACATTCATCCAACAAGCATCAAAGAGAGTAATAAGGTACTCTAAGTCTCAATTTCACTCCTAAAAGCTAGACAATCAAAAGACCCAAACTAAACCCTAATTTTTGAATGAAAAAGAGGAGAAAGCTCAACAATACCTTGATGAATAGAGAAAAGAATGGTAGAATCGAGTAGAGCACAAAAAATCTTGTGGAATAGGGTCCAAAATCACCAAAAACGAATGAGAATTGAGGGAGATAGGTGGTGGGTGATTTGTGACAAATTTGAGAGAGTTAGAGAGAAAGAATGGAGGTGGAGGTAGGTTTTTGCGAAAATGGGGAAGAAAAGGGGTGAAAATCCGGTTTGATTGAATTAAATCCGGTTTATTTTAAGTAGATATCAGTTACCTGGAGAAATGCCCGATCGGGCACATGTGTTGCCCGATTGGGCAAATGAATCAAAACATTCCAGGGACTTTTCCCCGATCGGACACATGTGTTGCCCGATCGATCCCTTTTTCAGAGCAAAAATCTGACATTTGCCCGACTTCTTGTCCCTCTTGTGCCTGATTGATCTAATCATATCAAAATTTCTAAGGAGAAGTGCCCGATCGGGCACATGTGTTGCCCGATCGGGCAGATCTAACGGACCAAGATTTCACTTTTCTTCAAAAAGTCTAAGTACCTGGGATCTTCCTGAAACTCATAGAACTCAAAACTAAAAGTTAGTAACTAATGACGGGACTGACTCAATCTAATAACGAAATAAACGAAAAACTCCAAAAACGGTGGGTTTCCTCCCACTCAGCGCTTGTTTAACGTCAATAGCTTGACGGTACTTACCTCTAATTCGAGGTAGGATCAGCAAGAGGTATGTCAGTGACCTCTGAAAGCTCTGAAGTAGCTAGATAAGGTTTCAACCTTTGACTGTTCACAACGAACTCGCCCCCTTGGAGATTAGAAAGAACAACCACACCGTAGAGTCTCACTTCCTTGACCGTAAATGGTCCAGACCATCTAGATTTCAACTTACCAGGGAACAGCTTCAGGCGAGAGTTATAGAGCAACACCTGATCACCTGGTTGAAAATCGCGTGGAATGATCTTCTTGTCATGAGCAGCTTTGGTCCTTTCTTTGTAAATCCTTGAGTTCTGATAGTAGGATTTTACGCCTATGAAGAGCTATCAATCAACCCATGTTGTAGTATGGGATTTTATGTCAATCCATAATGGGAAAGCACTAAGCAGTAAGAGTGTGTTGAATGCTTTAAAGTCAAGCTGATATTAAAAGGGGTTGGGTGCTAAGGGTCCTAGGTGCAACGAAAGTAGAAATGCATAAAACAGAGANTGCAAAACAGAGCAAATGCAGGAAAGGTAAAAACGTGCAATCAATGGTAAGGTCGTTCCTGAGGAAAAAGGGTAATTGACGTGGGTATCCATCCGGGGCTACCTAGGTACCAAACATACCTCAAACAATGAGCTGACCCCTAGACAGTAGCTCAACTAACAACCAATTACAATGTCTTGGTAACCAATCTAAAGCAAAGTAATCATAGAATCAACTGTCGTCATAGACCATGACTACCTAGCAGGCAATAAACTCTACTACCCCTGCTAACTCGTTTCCCACGACAATTCACAGAGAAGGGGAAACGAATCTCTGCAACCCCCTCGGTCCGGTCACCTGCAAATACTCACCTCTCGGTGTTG
>OVBE01017609.1:0-10362 GCA_900406425.1 Iberis pinnata
AAAGCATTACGTATCTCATTCCACATGTGCGAGAGCTAGCCTTTAACCTATCTCTACACGACGCTATATTAATCATCCTCATTAATATGTTGACAACAAATTATATACAACTAATTATGTTTATCAAATTCAGATTTCTCCAAGTTTCCATTTTTAGACGTTAATTAATTACTGGTAGCCTTGAACGATACATATTTGTCATCATGCCGTATTATCTTTTGTTTTTACGTTAGCCTAACAAAATTACAAAGAAAAATTGTTTTTGTTTGGTCTATAAAGAAAATGTGAGAAACAAAAATTTTATGAAGAAAATACATTTTATTCAAGAGCTCTATGTCAGCCTTTTTTTATAAAGTTGTACGTATAATCCCATTTAAAAAAACCTGAATAATTATTTAACCTTTATCATATTTACGAACCATAAGTTTGCTACAAATATTTGATTATATTCATAATATTTCGATTTTATTTTGTGTTAAATGAAAAGAATAAATTATGGCTAATTACAAAATGTGAATAAGAATACTTATTTAATAAATAAATAAAATTGGCATGCTTAAAGTATATTTTGAAAAATTAATTAGCATAATTCAGTAATTAGTCACTTTTGGTAAATTAAACTTTTGTGATTTGGTTGGGGTCTATAATTATTATTAAAAAGTACTTCTCTTTTATGATCTATTTTTAAAGTCTTTGCTTCGGCCATACCATCCTTATGATCGATAGCGATTTGTCATCTACGTTATTGCTTTCCTTACAAATTTACAAACATTTCATATCAAACAAGTCAAATAGAAATGATTAACTTTTTATTACCAAGTAATATATTTACCATGCAAGGTAGTAAAGAGTGCTGCATAAAGATAAATAAACTGACCGATATATAAGGAAAATACCAAATGGATAATATCTTTACCACCTAAAATCAGCAAAATAACACTTATAACATAGATTCAGTATACAACTTTTTAAAAATGTGATTTTACCCCCTGTCTTCTTTTCTTTCCGTTATGATCATTTCTCTCTCTCCATCATATTTTTATTTTATTTCATCTTTTACATAATAGTCAGACTACTTAAATATATGTTTTGGTTTATAGTATATATATTGGATTTAGAATTTAGTATTTCAGTTTAGGGTTTATGTTCTCGGTTTATGGTTTATATTTTGTGTTTAGGGTTCATATTTTTGTGCTTAGAGTTTATATTTTGTTTTTAGGGTTTAAATTTTTTTGTGTATAGTATTTTTGTGCTTAGTATTTATATTTTGTGTATAAGGTTTATATTTTTCGTTTAAGGTTTATATTTTGTGTTTAAAATTTATTTTTTTATTTAGGGTTTATATTTTGGATTATAGTCACTATTTTATGAATATAAGCCCATCTTAAATGATTTTAATCATGTTAAATCTAAAAAAAATGTGTTTTTTAGATAACATTATATTATTTTAATATTTGCATTTTTAGGTTTTAATTTGTAAAAAGAATAAAAAGAGTGAAGTTTCATAATTTAATCTTTAACAAAAAACGTTTCATAATTTTTAAAAATGATAACGAGAGAGAAGGGTATATGAGAGATAATCTTTGTATATTATTTACTAAAAACTAATTAAAAAAAAAACTAATATTATACTTTTATAATTAGTTAATTACCCATCTAAATTTGGTTATTGGTGCAATTCACCCTATAGTAAATACAATAACAGTATTTAGAATATCATTTTCCGTAAAAGGAAATAACTATAATATAATATTATAATCAGACATAAAAAAATAAAAAATAGAATATCATTAGAAATAAAACAAATACTTTTTAGAAAGTTATTGTTAAAATAAAGACCTGACGTTTTGATAGGGTTTTTGTACGCACTTTGTAAATGTAAAAGTCGATTTGTTCTTATTTATAGTAGAAAGATTTATCCAATACTTTTTATTTTTTATTTTTTTATTTTTTACTGTTTATTCTCTCTTTTCTCTCTTCTTTACACCTTTCTCTTATATTCCCTTTTTTTCTCTTCTTTTACTATTTTCTTTTTCTCTAGTTATTTTTTTTTTCATTTCTTAAATTATAACAAAATAATTATGTATTTGAATTATATGAACGTTATCCACAAGTTAACAATGGAGGGTGTTGAATATTTTTTCAACTACTTAATCCACACAATGGGTGTGATGAAAAAGTAAAAAAAAAAATAATTATTATTATTTTCCACGGTTTCACGTCCATATCCACGTTTTCATTTCCATAATTTTAAATTGTTTAATAGATATAATCTATGAATTCATGTAAATGATTGTTTGTTTATGTTACTTGAAATTAATTACAAACATTTCAATTTTAAATTATCACTATTTTACGTTCTGTTTCATTGCGTTCACTCTTGTTTAACCGGTTTTCGCACTACGCTTTGGACTCAGCCAATTAGATAGAGGCGTTAGACGACATGTATTTAAATGTTATCTGAATATTAAATTATCAAAGGTTTGACTAGACGAGGCTATTTGACTATAGCGTTTGATACTAACTTTTTCAACCTTCGGCTATAAATAGATGAAAATGAACCAATTATGTCTCCGAGTTGTTTATGGACGAGGTGTCGCCGTTAGTCACTGCAATCTCAATAGTCGAGCTATTGGTAGTCGAGGTACTATGATCGATGGCCGTTCTTCCACTTCGTCGATACCGACGATCTCTTTCTATCTCTTCACCGTCTTTTTTCTCCGACCCCCTTTCCAATTCTCCTGACATCCTATTCATACTGCTCCTTATCTGACGAGGTCCCGTCACATCATGAACAGTGACGGGTACATGTGTCTTCACCGGGTCGAATCTTCCATGTCGGGTTTGGGCTTTTCACCTGGGCCCTGAGTAACATGCCTCGGCATCGTTGACCAGCCCAGCTGCATCCGGGTAGGAGAAAGAGAAGGGAATAAGAGTTCGATAAGGTCTCTTTTGAAGAGCATCCTCGTTCTCAGCATTGTCTTCGAACAAATCCTTAATGTCGGCGTACATATTGTCAGCTCCACCATCAGCCAGAGTATCTTCGTTATCCAAGTCAATGGTAGGACTTGGATCAGTAGGCTGAGTCGCAGCCTTCTCAATTTCAATACCTTTCATCTCTCCCGCCGCAGTCCTCTTTTTGGTAGGCTGAGTTACAGAATGCGCCTTGCCTTTAGCTTTGGCCGCAACAGCCTGAAGGTCGAGCTTCTCTTGAAGCTGTTCAGAAAGCTCGGCTTGCTCTTTTGCCTTTTCCTTCTTCCTAGCATCCAGGGCCGCCTTCGCCGTACTCACTATAGCTATCATCTTTGGCGGTTTCTTGGCTATTTTCTTTCCAGCTCCAGTCTCGGCTTTCACGTCCTTCTGAGTGCCAACCTCGGCTTGAGTTTTCAGTGAACTTTCTCTCAAGCTCTTCAAAAAATCAGACGACATCTTTGGTTTTGAGGGGTAAGAAAAGTGCTCTCGTCTAGTTGAAACTAGACGAGGTGATAACAACGAGATAAGAATGACGAAGTAAAAAATAAAATGAATGTGAATGACTAACAAAAATACCAACCAGAACCAATGCGAGACAGACTTCGTCCAACTCTAGCTGCGTTGATTTCTTGCCACTTGAGTATGGAAGCTTTAGACAACTTATCAACTGAGTCCAAAAAGCAATATGGAAAGGCTTCAAAGGGAAACTGCTTGTCTACAAAAAGGAAAAGAGAAATATTAGCCACTCGTTAGTAAAAGCATTATAATTAGCCGAAGCACTACCAATTTCTAAAGCCCAGTCACGTAAAAATTCTCGTCCTAAATCAGGAACTGCCGTGTCATTAATCTTAACGAAGAAGTATCGTCTCTTCCAATCCCATATTTTCCCCTTATCCCCGGTGAGGAGCGTGTATTTCGATCTCATCATCACATAAAAGAACCCAGTGTCAAAATTGAGGGTATGACCCCCACTCTTTACGGCCTTATGCACTTTATGAATAGTCGTGAGGAGGTCAAAAAAGTCTATGGATATATCTATCCTTATCTCACTACCCAGGAGAAGAATTGCTGTTATGTTCCGAATAGCCGCGGTTGAAAGTTCCGACACTGCCATACGTTGCCGAGCACAAAAGGCCATCAATAGGTGCGGGAGTGGAAACCATAGATTGGCGTCGGTGAAGTAGTCTTCGAAAAGTGTAAAGTACCCCTCTGGAGGAGACCACGGCCGTTCGAAGAACTGTGGAACCCTAAATTCAAGGTTAGTGTCGTTTATCCCGTACAATACACAGAGGACGGCCAGTGATTCATGTGTCATCTTTTGATGGACCTGACCTTGTGAAGTAATCACCTTCCTCAAGATCCACCTCCGAATGATCTGTCTCGTCGGGAAAAGGTCCCGATTCTATTAGTGGAAGAATGTATTCTTCAGAGGATGCCTCAGCGACTACTAACTGGTCGGGAGCATCCACTTCAGGACTTGATGGGTGATGGACGACCTATAAATTTCTTGACCTCATCATTGAACCCACTTCGTTAGACATGACTTCTTCTTTAACTGATAAAAGTTGAAGATCGCCGGACATCACTTGTCGGGAAACCAGAGGATAAACGTCCGACGATGGAAAATTGGCTGGAGATGGTAAAAAACAAAAAAAATAGTACAAAAAATTCTAATAACCTAGAGAGAGAAAGCGAGGAGAGTGGGGGAGAGAAATGATACCTATAGGCTCAGGAGAAAGATGGAGGCATAAAAGGAAGGGGGACCCTTATAAGGGCTTATGTGGAATGCGAAGGGTCGCCTATTCGAAAGGTTGAAATGCTTCGTGATTTGTGTGGATAAACTATTTTCCTCGTCGATAGTAGTTAAGTCTGCTTCGTCGATTGACCAACACCACCCCGTCGAATGAATACCTCGTCAAACCAATCATTCCAAGTTGCCACTTCATCGAGTTAGTATCTTGTTGATCAATCATGACAAATTACTACCTCGTCGAGATTAATACCTCGTCGACTAATCATGACAAAATCTTGCTTCGCCGAGTTAGTACCTCGTCGATTGATCGTGACGAGCTATCACTTCGTCAATTGGTTAACGCTATTTGCTATCTCATCGGTTGATCAAGACAGACGATCATCTCATCGATAAATCACGATGGATGCACTTCCAGTTTATCAAGGTTATTTTAACCTCGACGATTTCTCATGATGAATTTCTACCTCGACGATTAACCACATTAAGTTTTCACCTCGTCGATTTATTATAAATTGCTTCTTACTTCGATTAGTCACGACAGACTCCTATCTTATCAATTCGTCTAGGTGTCTTTCACCTCGTCGAATCCTAAGCACAATGGCAAGACCTCAGCTAGATGGTTCCAATCGACAAATCTTTGGTCGACTTGGGGGGGGGGGGAACTGTTGGGCCGGGGTTTGACACCCTCTAGAAAACCTAATAATGATACTCAGGGCCCAGGTGAAAAGCCCAAATCCGACATAGAAGATTCGACCCGGTGAAGACACGTGTACCTGTCACTGTTCATGATTTGACGAGACCTCCTCAGATAAGGAGCAGTATGAATGGGATGTCAGGAGAATTGGAAAGAGGGTCGGAGAAAACAGACGGTGAAGAGATAGAAAGAGAGATCGCCGGTATCGACGAAGTGGAAGAACGGCCATCGATCAGAGTACCTCGACTACCAATAGCTCAACTATTGAGATTGCAGTGACTAAAGGCGACACCTCGTCCATAAACAACTCGGAGACATAATTGGTTCATTTTCATCTATTTATAGCCGAAGGTTGAAAGAGTTAGTATCAAACTCTATAGTCAAATAGCCTCGTCTAGTCAAACCTTTGATAATTTAATATTTAGATATCATTTAAATACATGTCGTCTAACCCTCTATCTAATTGACTGAGTCCAGAACGTAGTGAGAAGAACGGTTAAACAACTCTTTTAAAACATAAAATTGTTTGTTTCAATCTTGAATTGCCATCATCAGCTGAAAATCAAGAACATATTATTAATCTATTGACCAATACGAGAATCTAAAAGGATTGATAAAAAGGTTATCTTATTACAATATATATGCACAAGATACATATGTAGAAGGAAATAATAGATAGAAATAAGGAAACAGAGAGAGCTATTAGCGAGTGATTGAGGGGAATAATATATTAGTTTATACGCCTTCTCAAGATGAAGCACAAGTAGTGAGTCCAATCTTGGTACATATGCGTTGAAACAGTAGGCGAGGTAGCGGTTTGGTGAGACTATCTGCGAGTTGATCATGAGAAGAGACATGAGTGACTCGAAGTGATCCGGCTTGAACTTGTTGGCGAACGAAATGGTATTCCAAGGCAAGATGCTTCATTCTTGAGTGAAAGACGGGATTGGCACTAAGGTATGTCTCCCCCTTGTTGTCATAATAGATAGTTGGTGTGGTGGTAGGAGTGATTCCTAATTAACGGATATTTTAGTTGTTGTAGATGCAATGGATCTATTCGACTTTCGTAGAGGAGCGTGCAACTCCGGTTTGTTTCTTTAAGCACCAAGCAGTTGGATTGTGGCCATGGTAGACAAGATATGCTCCCGTCGAAGTGTAGTCATCCCGATTTCCAACCCAATCTGCATCAGTGAATAGTTGTAACATTAGACAAGTGAAAGAAGATACCTCGCGTTGTTGTGCCAGCTAGGTAGCGTAGGATTCTCTTTGCAGTAATCCAATGGTCGGATGTAGAACGATGCATAAACTGTGACAATTTATTAATAGCGTATGTTACATCCGGACACGTGAGAGACAAGTACTGGAGACTACCAATAACATTGCGAAACTCTGTTGGATCAGTGAGCGGTGTTCCTCTTGTGCGTGTAAAGTATGATGTCGAGCACATAGGCGTATGTAGAGGTTTTGCAGCACTCATATTTGTGTGATGAAGAAGATAATATATGTATCGAGCCTAATGAAGAAATAAACCAGTGGCTGTCTGATGTACTTGAAGCCCAAGAAAGTAGGACAATGGACCAAGATCCTTCAATGAAAATATGGCCGAGAGTGTCTTGATAAAGTTGTGAAGAAACTTTGCATTATTACCTGTTAGAATTAAATCATCTACATACACCAAAAATAGAGTAATTCCCATTTCTATTATAAATAAATAAGGAAGCATCAGCCAAAGAATTGGTAAAACCATGGTGAAGAAGAAAGTTACAGAGTTTGGTGTACCACGCACGGGGAGCTTGAAGAAGGTCGTAGATAGCCTTGTTGATTTTACATATCGCATTCCGTTGAGATGGATGATGAAATCCCAGCGGTTGAGTTATGTCAACATCGTCCCGAAGAGTTCCTTGGAGGAAAGCATTATTGACGTCTAGTTGTTGTAATGGCCTGTTCCGGGTGACCGCAACACTAAGGACAGGGTGGATAGTTGCTGACTTGACAATATGACTGAAAATGTCATGGAAATGGATGCCCGGTCTTTGATGAAAGACCTTGGCGACCAAGCGAGCCTTGTAGCGGGCGACTGTACCATTCAGATTGCGTTTGATAGCATAAACCCACCGAGAGCCTACCACGTTTACTGGTTTCCTTGGTAGAACAAGATCATATGTATTATTCTTGTGAAGCAATGCAATTTCCTCTTCCATAGCTCTTCTTTAACGAGGATCCTTTAAGGCTTGTGACACTGTTTCGAGACGCTGTTCTACTGTAGGAGATATGGATGTATGTAGATTGAGCTTTTGGACAGGTTTACGAATACATTTACTAAGTCGTAGTTGCTGTTGTGGTGGTGTTGGATCAAACGAGGCAGAAGGCGGCTGGACTAAAGGAGCAAAGGAACCAGGTCCTGGGTCTTGTGGTTGAGTGAAGATAGGTGGTACAAGGTTTGTTGCAGAAGCTGGAGGAGAAGACGGTGGTGCTGATAGGGAGACATATTGAACATGCTCCAATATTGGTGAAGAAACAAGCGGTGTCTCTGAATTGAGCTCATAGACAGCGGCTGGAACTGAAGGTACATGTTGTGCAGGTTCAGGAATAGAGACCAAAGGTGCTGGTACATGTGATGTGTAGAGTGGAACACGACGTGTTAGAGGAAACATAGAGGTAGAATTTGAGCTATCGTCTGCAATGTTGGTGGCTTGTAATTATCCCTGCACACTAAAAGGAAAAACATATTCGTGAAAAAGGACATGTCTCAAAGTGTAGACACATTTAGTTTATTGATTGATCAAGACAAAGAAATGCACTTTGAGAGATAGAGTAGTCAAGAAAAACACAAGGATATGAATGAGCATCAAGTTTGTTATTAGTATAAGGACGTGGCCACGGAAAGCAAAGACGCCCAAAGACTTTAATCTTAAGATAGTTCAGGTTGGTACCGAATAATTTTTGAAGCTGTGATTTGAGATGCAAGATTGGTGTGGGCTTTCTTTTAATGAGATACACAACTATACTAAAAGCATAAGGCCAATATGATATAGGCATAGATGCATGAGAAAGCATAGCTAATCTAGTTTCTAGAATGTGCCGATGACGACACTCACTAAGACCATTGTGTTCGGGAGTATGAAGAAGAGTGGTGAGATGTAATATACCATGAGATGAGAGAAAATTTGCTAGACTTATATACTCACCACCATTAACGGTATATAAAGTCTTAAGTTTGTGTTGAAATTGATTTTCAACCAACACTTTAAACTTAATAAATATTTCATGAACATTCGACTTCCGTTTTAATGGATATAACCACATGTATCGAGTGAAATGATAAAAAAGATGGCATAATATTTCATACCATCTAAAGAGTAAACTGGCAAAGTCAACAAATCATAATAAACAATGTGAAGAGGATGAGAGGAAACAACGGTTGATTGAGAAAAGGGTTGCTTATGCATTTTATGTGATGAACAAGAGACACACATATGATCATAAAAATGTTTAGTAGATAAAGGCAAGTCATTATGAGAAACAATATGTTTTAACATAGATGTAGCCAGATGGCCTAAATGAGAGTGCCAATCAACAAAATCTGTTGTAATAGAAGAAGCAAGGCAAGAGATGGTTTGAGAAAAAGATGAGACGGCCACTCATAAGTCTCGTCCTTAGGTTTTCCTTCCAACCGGAGGGTCCCTGTTGGTAAATCTCTCACCTAAAAGTACGTGGGCGTAAAGACAACAACAACATTGTTAGCATAACATAATTGAAAGACTGAAATTAAGTTCTTATGGAGTGAGGGAACACATAAAACTCGATTAGGAAAAAAGGGCGAGAATAGGAAGGAAGAGAGGAAGAACTAGTGTGTGAGATGTGTAAACCAGAACCATCTCCTAGCATGACATCATCAGAACCAAGATAAGGTTGATGAAGGGACAGATTTTCCAAATCAGAGGTCATGTGGTGTAACACGCCACTGTCAAGGAGCTATGTGGACGAATCAGACATTTGCGCAGGGTTGGCGGAAGGCTGCCACGGTTGAGACTGTTGTTGTTGCTATTGTGGCCATTGTGAAGTTGAATTTGAACCTTTTACCATTCTAAATTCAGGGCAAATTTTTTTGGAATGACCAGTCACACCGCAAACTTGGCATTTTCCAAGATACGGCTTTGAAGCTGGTCTGTTTTGGTTGTAACCGTGATTGCTAGAGTGAGAGTCTCTGGAACAATAGCTACTACGTGAGTTGTGGTTCTGAGTGTTCCTCCATTGCTGTTGTGGGCGGGAGTCTGCTACATTAGCGATGAAAGGAAGTGAGGAAGGTGGTTCTGCAGCAACGATCATGGCGTCTCTGTTGACTTAATGTTCGTGCAGTTCGGTGTAGGAGATTGGTGTTTCTCGACCATTGATAGCATCAATTTTAGGCTTGAATTCATCACCTAAGCCTGCTAAGATATTCTCATTCATGTCCTCGGGNTACGAAGGTACTCAACAACAGATTTGGTGCCTTTGGTGCAAGCTTTGATATGCAGTTTCAAGTGTTTTATATGTCCTCAACTTGGCTTACCGAAGGCACTGTTTAAAATATCCCATACTAAGCAATGGTAGTAGCAGTAGAAACAATCGATTGAATCTCCAAGGTAATTGCTCCAATCACGTCTCCAAGGAGCAAAGGATGGATTCGGTACTGTTGCACCATCGATAGTGATAGTCTACGAAGCATGGGTACATCTACTGTACGATGTATATCCCGTACCCGTACCGTACCTATGATGGAGACTGCGTAGAAACGGTGAAAATACGTATCTTAGCCGTATCACGTTACAAGGTACAGTCAACTCAAATAATAAACAGTCAAGAAACGTTTCTTTGAAAAGTGAAATTGAAACTTTCCTCGTACACTGATAAACAAAGATTTGCTAATCCATTGTCTAGCAAATACTTAAGTTTAATTATG
>OVBE01017610.1:0-10362 GCA_900406425.1 Iberis pinnata
AACTAATATTTTAAGGTGTGTGCTTTACTGTGATCCCCATACTTTGACTTCTTTGATTTATTTTTCTGTACAAGTGGATGTAAGTATATTTGCTGAGTTCTCTCTGTGGTTTAAATCANATTATGCATTGCTGGTAATCTGTCGTGATTTTCTCCAAGATAGGCACATTTTCTGTCATTGCTCTCTACTTCCGCACAGTCAATTCATTAAGTATATGAAGGATGATCTATCTTGGTAAGGGTATCATGTTCAGACTCTTAGGGTTGTTACCATTAGAATGGCGACATGACCTGATTTGGTTTACCAGCGGTAATCACCAAAGGATGTACTTGTTGATGAAAGAATCGAAGCTTGGACTTATCTGCTGGCTTCATATCGTACTAAACAGAAGGGATTTTTATGCACAATATGTTGCAACGGTTGAGAACCAATGAAGAAACTCAAAATATGTGAGTCATGTAGCATTGAACTCTGGGGGACAACATGTTCGAGTTTTCATCTCTCACAGTGCTGGTAATCTTCAGACAAATAGTACACTTCTGTGATATCAACAGATCGACCACCAAACGATCTAGGTATTGCCACACATTCGTTATGCAGGTAAGTCTTATATTTCGATTGCTCTGTTTTTCCTGTCTGATATTTTTGACTAAGTTGTACAACCAAGCAGGGGAGAAAACATGCCTACAATTCAGGGGGAGCATACTTGTTTGTTGATCTGTTAGGTTACTTATACTTGTGGTGACTGATTTCAGCATGCATACTTGTTTGTTGCTAATTGTCAGGTTACTTATGCTTTTTGTGACAGTTGTCTTCGTTCACAACTATCTGTTTGATATGTGTGTTTGGATGTTTCTAGTTTGCTAGTGTTGAGACAGGTACAAAATGCAATGAGTGCTTGATTATCAAACTCAGTCAAAAAGGGGGAGATTGAAGAAGCAGGAAACCTGAGCAGACTTACATGATGCTGCACAAACAGATCAAGCTGCATAGACAGACTCGCATGTTACTATACAGACAGATGCAAGAACTCCTGAACAGACTCACAAAACGTTACACAAGCATATCAAGTGGAGTTTAAGGAAACATGAGGATGTTGTACATATATCAAGTGGAAATACAGAAAGCCTGAAAAGAAGCACAAGACTGAAAGCCTAAGCAGAAGAACAAGACTGGAAAGCTGAGCAGATGCCCATAATGTGTCACAGAAAGATCAAGATTGACGATGCAGGAAACATGAGCAGACCTCAAGATGTTTCAAAAACATATCAAGCTCTTATTTGAGTGTTGGAAACCTGAGTATACTCACAGGTGGTGTCACAGACAGATCTCATGAAGATGCAAGAAAGCTGGGAGATGCTCAGGACGTGACACAAAAAGATTGAGCGGAAACTCAAGAGACGTGAATCTTAAAATACATAAATGAAGTGGAAGATTGAGGAAAAGGAAATACTTGAAAAGAAAGGAGTTGTCCTTTGAAGAAAATGGAAAGCTGAGAGAAGCAACAGAAAAGGAAACAACAGTTATGGGAATAACAAAGAAAAGGAAACGCAAGTTCTCAAGAGAAAGAAAAAGGGATTGCTAGGTTTTGGGCGTGTATATAAGGAGGCTAAAAGTGTGGAACAAAGATTAACACTTTTAGCCGTTCTTAATTGGGTTAGAGTTTTTCTAAAAGCTGTTCAAGAGAGTCTGTGAGAGACGTCTGGGAAGAACATGGGACACAGGAATAAAACCGAGGTGTCTGTTAGGACGTGAAAAGTGTCTAAAAGGTGTGTAATAGAGATTAACACTTTTAGTCACTTTTGTTGGGATTTGGGTTTAGGTTTTGTCTGTCTTTGAGAGGTTGTGAGTCGTCTGGAGAGTGAATAGGGGGATAAAGGAAAAATGACGGAATCGTATAAGTGTATCATTAAGATAACTTACATTATAAGTGTATAAAGAAATTGCTTGTAAAGATATTGAAAAGTAAATAACAAAGTTTTGTTGTTTGTCGTGTGTGGTGTTCTCCAAACTTTCAATATATTTATAAACAATAAATATTAGACTCAATTTATTTTATAAATAAATTTATATTTTTTTAATATGTATAACATATATATATATATATATACTTATTATACATATTATAAAAGATGGGTTTCATTTTTTTTGGTGATGACACATGTCCTTTTTAATATATAAAAGTAGGTTTAGTTGTCGTAAGAAAAAAGTTTAGTGGGCTGTGAATTGGATATATTCAAGCCCAATATCAAACCATTATGTTATGAACATAACCGTCGTGTGTCCTGAACAGAACCATCGTGTTTCCCTAACAGAACCATCGCATTCCTCCGTTTGCATCTTTTCAAGTTTATTCTCCGCTATAAATGGATCTCTCACCATTGAACGCGAAATGTACCTTCAGTTTTTCTCCTTTTCTTCCACTTCATATCCTATGTCGTAAAAGTAAATTTCAACGTCAAAGAGAAAATGGAAGAAAGAGATGAAGAAAGGAGATCATAAAAGGGTGTTACAATATCAGAGTTATATATCGTACAACTTAGGTATTTAAGGTAGAAGAGATTGCTTGAAAAAAATGTAGAAGGGATTGCTCTTCAATTTGCACTCCCGACATGAAATCGATCTAGATGTTTATAGGATATTGTAAGCATATCAAAAAAGCAGGTTCTGATTAGGTCTCTGTGATTAAAATTTTCTGATTTTAGATTCACTATATGCTTCAATTCTGTAAGAGTAATAGTCTCCTATCATAGATTAATTGGACCTAATAAGACTTAATTTGCATCCGATTATCGTAATTATTGATTTTAAGATATTGTGGAACACTGATCAAAATGCTTCAATTTTTTGTAACGAGTATGCTTCAGATCGATTTGTTGGTTACTTACTTGATGACCGATGTGTACGTATTTTTAACGTAGTTTTGGTTTCTTCAAAGATTCATGATTTTATGCATACATTGGTTTAAACGTATATTGTGCTATCTTTGATTTAGAAAACTTATGATATGTTTTTGCATTATGCATGATCTGTATTCTATCGTGGTTCTCTGTGGTTTGTTTCTTTAATTGGAAGGTTATAAAAGGGGAAGATGTGAAAGTAAGGGAACCAAAGGATGGTGAGCTACGCGTGAAGAGTAAGACGATGGGCCTAACTTCATTGATGTGTACTACTGGAAAGGTGTTTTAAAGCATGCGTTTATCCCCTTCACACATGAGTTTTGGGTTGGCTTTGTCAGTTTATGTGGTTGGACTAATAGGTTTGGTGCTAGATGTATCTGGTGTGTTTTTAGTGATGTGTGATTCACCATTTATTGCTTTAATTGTTGTCTTAACATTTGATTTTATGAAAGATGTTTCAGTTGGCAAAGACATGGTACTTTGATAGTAATAACTTTGCTTTAGGATCTTACTTCTACATTTGTTTCAATAAATCAGCTGTCGTTTTTTAAGTTTTTTTTATCTCTTAAGGACATTTAATCAACCTTTTGGCCAAATCGGTCTTTGAAATGCCAAACAATAGTACCCCTAGTTAATATATAATTTTACTTAAGCCAAAAAATAAAAAAAGGTAAAACTATAGTAAGACCGAAACATAATTAAAGGGAAAAATGTATATTTATAAAGAGGAAAATGTACTATTTTCCAACTAAAACTTCCATATTCCATATACCGATCATTCCTCACAAAGTCATATATTAACTTTATTTTTCTCTTATTTTTACTTCTTATGTCTTTTTCCCCACAAGATGAAACCTAAATATCTAATTATACAGTTGACAAAAAAAAAATTCTAATTATACAATGATTTAATCTGAAAAGTCGCTTACCTATCAAATTAAATTTACTCGATTGATTAATTTTTTAAACATATGGTTTCGTTCAAGAAACTATTTAAATGCTTAATTGAAACAATAAACCAAATCTAACCCAACACAACCCGGTTAACTTCGTTAACCAAACTCATAGTTCTCCCCAAATAAAAAACCGAAGTCAAAATATCGTGTAATGCACGAGACTATAAGCCAATGAAATTATAAATAAGCATAATTAGTATAATATTTCTATTTTAGTGTCAGAATTAATAAAGTATTTTGGTACATTCACTAATTTTATAGAAAATAATTTCAATTTTGATATGGATATGGATAATTTTTAATAAATTAATTTAAAACACTCAAATATATTTTTTTTAATAATTTAACAAATAATAAATTTTACTTCTTAACTAAAAAATATATTTACAAAATCATGAATTCATTATGATATATATATATATATATATATATATATAATTATCTTTTCCTCTCTAAAATAAAGTAAACAAAAATATAAAAGAATATCAACTAACTACTTACAAAGTATATACTAAAGAGTTTGTTCAAAAATAGTTTAAATTTTTTTGAATTATAAAAGATATTGAATGTTTTTCACCAAAACAACATAAGGAAATGGTGAAGATAGTCATTACAATTAATTTAATGGTTAAAAATTTTTCTATAAAACTAGGATACAATTTTTCAACAAAATTCATAACTATATTCAAAAAAATTTTAGTTTGATATAGCTAAATACATGATTTAATCTTAAGGTTATAACATTTTCATACTTTTATAATATTTATTTTTGATCATATCTTCTCACCCACCTATAGGCGGGTAAAGTTATAGGCGGATAAAGTTCTAGTATACAATAAATATTAGACTCTATATCCGGCGTGGCAGAAGCTTATTACCCGAGAAGAGGATAGTGGCTGGATCTTAGAAGTTCACTGGAGTATGTCTTGATTCTGTGGCTCAGAGTGGAGATCTCTCGTATCGCGATTGAGATTCTATACCATCCGTATAAATCCAGTGGACAGGGACGGTGGATGTGCTTCGATTTTGATGCCAATTGCATCCTTCTCTGGAAGCATGTAATGCTGCCACGTGTCACATAACTCAATCTCGTGAACGGCCACCAACAAGCCGAATTTTGCTATGTTTTGGGCTTTTTAATGGGTGTCTTTGTTTTATATCTAGTATGTAAATCATATTTTGTATTTACTCTTGTCAACATAATAACTTAGGTTTATATGTACAACCTCCATTGGACAAGAATTTTGTAATGCCTTATATCAATTATTTACCGATGTTTATTGTGAAGGGTTCACATAGTACTTGAAGGCTTGTACTTTTTAGATTCCTGAATTCTAGGGTAGTTTATTACTCTTATAAGTTAGTAGTAGTAGCTAAGTTCTCTCACAATGAGAGTAATTATTCCTTAAGGATTTGTACTTTCTTCTTCTTCGTGAGATTCATCTACCCGTTATAGATTTACTTTTAATCTAAGAATATTTTTGCAAACGAGTTAGTATTAAACAACATTTGAAAATAAAATTGGTTAGAAAACGTTATTTGTTAATTATATAACTTTTTGGTAGACAACATTTTGTTCAACCAAAAATGCCCTTATAATTATGTACATTATCTCATTAAAAATCATAATTAATTATTTTCATATAATTTTTTAATTTAAGTTAATAATCGTTTATGGTTTATACATTTTGTAAATGACTTCTTTTGTATGGAAGTTTTGTAATAATTACTATTAAATTAAATGTTACATAAATAAGGAAACACGATATTACATTTCATGACTTTTATCAGTATATGTGACAATTTACTTGTGCATTGTAAAAATACATATGTGCATAAAATATATTCAAATATACGTGATTATGTATTTGTGCACTGTAAAAGTACATATGTGCATGAAATACATTCACGTGAATGTGATATGTGCATAGCAATTATTCATGTGAATGCAAAAAAGCAATTGTTCATGTGAATGCAAAAAAGCAATTGTGAATGATTTTGATTCACGTGAAATCGTTCTTTCTTTTATTGTCATGCCTATGAATGGTGAAGTATGATTTAAGTAGTTTTAAATTCGTAGTTTTCATCAATTTAATATGGAATTTTTTAATTAAATCCTAGAACAATAAATGAAATCCGATTAAGGAAACATGATATTATCCAAAGTGATTCTTGAATATTTTATGTTAATTCAAATGTAATCCATTTATGGAAACATGTTATTTTATTTTTAATAAGTTTTCATATTAATGTTAGTCATGAATAGAAATTGCACTATGTGCATACATTCTGTAAATGATCACCGTCACAAGCTACAGGGATCAAAAGCTCAAAATTTTGCGTATGTTTGGGATCGCTTAAACGCTTGTATCAACGGTTGGTCATCACGACTTTTATCCAAAGTGGGCAAAGAAATTTTAATTAAATCGGTATCTTAAGCTTTATCAACCTACGTTATGTCATGCTTTCGGCTACCTATGATGGTACTTAAGAAGATGACTAGTGCTATTGCTGATTATTGGTGGAACACTTCTAGGAATTCGCCCGGCATTCACTGGGTTACATGGCAAAAACTGTGTTTATCCAAGAAATGGTGGGTGGGGGGGGGGGNGGCCATGTTGGCAAAACATTTATGGATATTGTACTCGATGCCAAATTCCCTAATTGCCCGCATTTTCAAGGGTCATTACTATAAAGATTGTCACTCTTTCCAGGCGGCTACTCTCACTAGACCGTCGTACAATTGGCGTAGTATTTGAGAGTCAAAATCTCTCTGAACTCTTGGGTTGCGTAATATTATTAGAACATGATGCGACACTCGATTCTGGTACGATCCATGAGTACCGAGGGAAAAACCTCATTATGCGCAAAGTTATCTTACATGGATACTCCCATATATGAGAGTCTTTGATTTATTGGTAACATATTCTCATCATTGGAATTTATCTATAATTCATGAGTTAATTCGAAAAGAGGATATACCAACTGTTATTTCAATCAGACCATCCTCCTCCATTCTAGATCGCTGTTGTTGGCAGTTTACTTGGTTTTGATGCATAATAGTAGACATTTATGTCTGCTGTTCTGCATTATTCTAAGCATTTTCTTTGCGAATTGGGTATATTTTCATGATTATAGGTGTTCAGGTTGTTTTGGAGAAAATGATGCATTTCAGAGCGAACCCGAATAAATTGCCGAGTTACAGAAGTCATGATCGATCGAGCACACAGACGATCGATCAAGCACTGAAGATAAAGAATTGCATGATCGGGCGTTCCACTGCCCGATCGGAAATTTCCCCCTGGAAGTTTTCAGATAAAGAGATCGATCGGGCACCTTGAAGAACGATCATGCAGTTTTAGAAAGAGATCGATCGATCCCTCCACCCGAAGAAGAATGAAGATTTTCCAATTATGCACTCAAGTCCTAAAGTTTATCAGGTTTCCCTTAATTTAACTATTTTCCTTTTTGCAGTATAAAAGCCTTATGGCTTGTGTTTTGTTTTTTTTTAACACCTTTACAACTTTTGAGCTTTTACAGAGAGAAGGATCTGAACCCGATATTTGGAGAAGACTTCTGAACTCTGATTTTTATATATCAATATCTATACTTATTTTATTATGTGTTCCTCTTTGATATTGTTTAGTTCTTGCTTTGCAATGTCTGAGTAGTTCACTAGTTAGGTTTTAGGTTTTCCCAGGGAAATCAGGTTTGATTGTTAGGGTTTATCATAAAGGGATTGAATTTATTAGGTTCTTAGTCTAGATTTGAACTTAATACATGGATTAGCTTGATCACCTAGTTCGTGATAATATGTTTATAAATACAAAGGGATTTTATTTAGAAACCTAACTTAATCTAGATAAGTAAATGTCTTTGCTTGCGGGAGTATTGTCTTAGGGGTTTATGAACTTATCAAATGTGATGCATATTTGAATTATCTAAATATGGCGGAAGTTTGTCTTTAGTAATTTGAATATAGGGATTAACACTTCGGGAGGAGATTAATATATTTTATATATTTTGAGTTGAGGTTATTTTCAAAAGAAAATCCTTGCATGATAACCTGACTTTTAAACCTAACTACCTGTGGATTTCCTATTGCCTGACTGATAGGCTTAGAATTTAATCCTAAACTAGTACCGCAGAGAACAGTTCAAAGTAGCACAGTAAAGGGTATCGAATCCGCAGAGACCATAATGCATGTTCAGTTAATAACTCGAATATGGCTAAAGCGATAATAATAGTTTGATTGTCGATTTCAAAATGGTAATTAAAAACGGTTTTAAAATTATAATAATAAAACGTTAGGCAATAGGGAAATCCGTAGGTATTAAGGTTTAAAGTCAAGTTAACATGCAGGATTTAACTTTGAAAATAATTCTCAACACGGAAGACGAATGCAGTTTAATCTTCTCTCGGAGTATTAAACCCTATGATCAAATTGCCAGAGACAAACTCTCGCCGTCTTTAAAACAATTTGATCATGCATTAAAAATCGGATTCAATTGTTCATAAGCATTAAACAATACTCTCGCATGCAATAACACTTATTCATCTAAATTAGGTTAGGTTTCTAAATCAAATCTCTTTGTATTTATCAACCTAAAATCATGAACTAGGTGATCAATCTAATTCAAGCAATGAGAACAAATTTGGACTAAGAACCTAACAAATTCAATCCTACAAAGTTAAACCTAACATTCAAACCTGGTTTCCCTAGGAAACCCTAAAACCTAACTAGTGAACTACTCAGACATTGCAAAGCATAAACAATACAAAATCAGAGAAGAACACATAATTAAAATAGATATAAATATAAAATAGGGTTCAGAAATCTTCTCCACAAAGGTTCATGATTCTTCTCCTTGGAAAAACTTAGAATAATAAAATAAAGCTTAAGTTCTAAAACCCTAAAACACCTTGTATTTATAGGCTTAAAAAAGTAAAATAATAAATAAGGAAAACTTGGATAGGCTTGAGGACTCTTTTGTAAAATATGGAAATCTTCTTAAATTCTCGCAGGCTCGTTGGATCGATCGGTCCAGGCTCAGACCGATCGGTCCGTCTTCTCCGGACTCCTGTGGACCGATCGGTCCAGCTGTAGACCGTTTGGTCCAAAATGTCTGTTTTCTTTGGATATTCAGACCGATCGGTCCAAGGGTGGACCGATCGATCTGAAATCTTCATGACTTCAATTCTTCAGATTCACCAATCTGAGACCAGATTGGTTCTTCAATTCTCCACTTAGTCAAATTCCATCCAATCAAACATAATTTCAGCACTTTTAATCCAAATAGACCCGAACACCTGAAAGTCTTTAGAAAGTTCCAATTTACAATGAAAGAGCTCAGATAATGCAAGTCTAGCAGGCATAAATGCCCAACAATCAACCATCGAATTGCTTTGTTAGCTAAAGAGTGGCTGAACAAGCTTCAGAGTTTGTAATCCTCTGATACCCCATTTAGCTTGATGGTGTTGCAAATATCCTCAAAGGTATCAATATGATTCATTGGATGCTCATGAGGTAAACCACTGAATTGGTTGCTGCGAATCATCTGAACAAGCAAAACATGGAATTGATATTCCCTACGCTGAGGTGGAGTAGGTTGGATGAGATTCCTATTAGCATAGATTGCTTGAGGATTGTTGAAAGAACCAACTAGAGGATGGTTCCGGGGATTTAGCAGAGCATGAGCTTGAGCATTGAGCTGATTAACTCTTTCCGGATTTCCGAACAAGACATAGTGTCTTGCATCAACATTTTCAGGTTGTTGAATGTTTGAGGATCTGGATTCACCGGAGGAGCTTGATGTTGCATTGCTCCTTGTTGGCCTTGTGGCACTTGATTGCCATTTCTACCACCATGTCCTTGGTTAATGAGTTGGTTAAGGCCTATAACAGGTGGTTGTTAACCATCGGGATCGACCGGATTGATTGGATTGACGATATCAGCCATTTGATGGATGAGCTAGCGTCTTTCTTTGCTTTCCGGTTTGAGCGTTCTAGCTTTGCAATTTCTAAGTTGCTTAGGTTGAGTAGTTCAGATGATTTGTCAGATCTTCTGTTCATACATCTGTAAGACAAAGACAAGCAAAGAAGAACGAGATGAGTACTGAAAATTAAAAACTTTAGACGAAATTCTAATTAAAAACTAGAAAGGCACAATTGGTCCCCGGCAATGGCGCCAAAATTCTGATAGGCTTAGAATTTAATCCTAAACTAGTACTGCAGAGAACATTTCAAAGTAGCACAATAAAGGGTATCAAATCCATAGAGACCAGAATGCACGTTCAGTTAATAACTTGAATATGGCTAAAGCGAAAATAATAGTTTGATTATCGATTTCAAAACGGTAACTAAAAACGGTTTAAAACTTATAATAATAAAACGCTAGGCAATAGGGAAATCCGTAGGTATTCAGAGTTAACATGCAGGATTTAACTTTAAAAATAATTCTCAACATGAAAGACGAATGCAGTTTAATCTCCTCTCGGAGTATTAAA
>OVBE01017611.1:0-10361 GCA_900406425.1 Iberis pinnata
TTAAGTTGACTAAGTGTCACTAGTGGAAAATATCCCACATTGCTAGTGGAGAAAAATCTTCACTAGTATATATAGTGCACTAGACATACTTAAGTTCAAATAAGTTGGGTACAGTATGGTGTATTGGAGAGATATGGGCCCCCCACACGCGCGCGCCGCCGCCGCCGACCGACGCGGTCGCGGGTCGTTGGGAATGTCCCAGTCCTAGTCCATCAAGATATATTATTTTGGAGAAAATTNACGCGGTCGCGAGTCGCGGGTCTTTGTGTCTTTGGGAATGTCCCAGTCCTAGTCCTATTCCATCAAGATATATTATTTTGGAGAAAATTTCTATGGATTATTCTATGAATTTTCTGTTCGATTTATTAAACCGAACCAACCCAAAATTAATTTCGGACGAAAATATCTTCGCCAACTCGAGTTTGATAGAGTCTCCGAAAATCTCAACTGCCCGAGATTCTCGCCTAAATTTTCGGACCCGATCTCGCGATCTTCAACCTCTTGCGCAAGTCAGCTTCAGTTATAAAAGAAACCGAACTGATCATTCATAAAATCATTCGATAAAAACTCTTTCACTCGCACAAAAATTCGTTCTCTTCAATCCTCTACAAAAGTAAGTCTTATACCGAGAGTATAAACGTAGATACATTAAGTTCGTAGATTCTTATACCGAAGTGTGCGGTATAAGTCTCACGTGATTCTATCCTGGGATTCATAATCGCGTCAAACCGTCACACTATACAGGCGATTTATTGAATTAAGGAAAGAGTTTCCATAACTCGGCTTCACGTTCTTCGAGGTTTTTCTATTCGTTTTCTTCATATTGTTTGCAATAAATTGTTTATAAAATCGCATTTTCAACCCCGGTTTTTAGCGGTCTTACATTCCTGTCGTTGTCAGAAAAACTTTTCTTCCATCCTTAGTATCATCGCTGAAAGTGAGGTCAAGCTGTCAAGCTTGTGGTCAACAGAATCCTGCTGCCGATAAACCATAGCCAACGGACATTCCAGTTTAGACTGTTCGAGTGATCCTGTTAAAATCTCCATGTAAGAAATCCACTTGTTCTCGCATAGAAGAATCAAGAGAGAAACCCAGAGGACTTGGAATTTCATCTCTGATACAAAAGTGAACCCTCTTTGCTAAACCGAGTGTCGGCTTTTTTTTGTCTCCTTGTTCTGCATGTCCTTTTTCATACTCAATTGTCTCTTCTCCTCTGTTCTTCCTTTTCCTGCCCATATAGACATGATAAGGCTTATCACTTCTACTAGACGCTTGAGCAGAAGCTCCTCTCAATCCCAACGAAAGCTCCAGATTCAGAGCCGTGTTGGCTACTATCATCTGCATAACAATTCAAAGTCCATGAAATAAAAGATAAAAGATTCAGATGTGTTTGATAAATTTTATATGTTCGATCTTACTGGTGTTGGCATCTTGTTTCTTGCAGTCTTTGCATCATTTTCTCCTTGGTTGTACTCAAATTCTGAGCTTCTACCAGTACTATCTGGTACGACAGTCAAGACTGGCACGCCGCATCTTTTTATACTTCAAGGTAAAGGGAGACAATTTGTCATCTTCTGGCTAAAAAGGGGATGAATTTCTGACTGTTCAGAGCTAAAGTAGTTGCAGATGGACAAGTCAAGGTTATGGATGAAAAACTCAAATCTCATGTCGTTGGAGCTTGACTTAAATGGAAGAACGTTGACTTCTTTTGTTGATAATTCAAAGCAGAACATAAACAGTTGACTTTCCATGTTATAAGAGTGGTTTAAATGATGCACACGGTGTTTGCCTCTGAAGAGCCACTGTACCCCAATGCATGAAGACTGGGCTTCGAATTCAGTTGGAGGATCAAGCATGACACAAACCTTAAACCTTAAAATTTCCTGAGAAAGAGAGCTTTGAGGTAAAGTGATAGTTAGGGTACTTCCATAAGCTTTTTTTTTTGTGCACTGCTTTTTCTCATTCATTAAACTGGAAACATTACAGAGTTATTTAAGATAGATTTGCCATACTATCGGCTTCAACATTGTTTAGACGAGGTACCAAAATGAACTGAATAACATCAAAACTTTTAGAGAGAATTCTAATGTCCGTGATGATGCCGTGAAGTTCTGAGAGTCCATCGTTCGAGTTGAATGTTGAAATCAATTGTCGACAATCCGACGCAAAAGTAATTGACTTTAGGTGCTTTGTTATAGATATCCGCATCGCGTTACGGAGTGTCATATCTTCTGCACACAAGGTCGAAGCTACTCCTGGTCGAGAGCCGCTCCAAGGAAACGGAGGTAATGTGGCGTGTTTAAAACAAACTGCCATCCCTGCTAAATTTGTATCAGCTCTCCATGCCGTGTCTGTGAAGACCATCCACTCTGTTGGTAGTACTTGAGTTCTGAGCATTTCATGTTGTGGTTGTCCCTCTGGTTCTAATTGAGCACTCTCCCATTCCTTTGCCCTTACAATGGCCAATAGGATCACATCCTCTGGTGTAGTTGATTTATTGGAGAAGAGAAGTTTGTTTCTTGATAACCATAGATGCCAGATTATCCAAAGGCCAAGTGGTGATGATGATAATCCCACTGGTGGCAGTGATAGTGCTTGAGAAGCTTGTGTCCATGCTTCCAAGAGATTTGATGGTACAGCATTATCAGTCCTCCCTATCAACGGAGCCAATGTCCACACCTGTTTCACATAGCTACATTCATAAATAATGTGGTAGAGGGATTCAAGCTCCTTACATCTGTGACACACACCCGCTTGTGCTTTTCCTCTATACCGAAGATTTGCACCCGAAGGCAAGCCATTGTGACACAGTCTCCAAAAAACACTTTTAATTTTTCTGGAATTTTTTCATTCCAAATGTCTTTTTGCCATTTCAAATGAGGCTGATTCGAAATGTGCCTGTCTCCTTTTTGAGCTTTTGCGGAGATATAACCAGACTTTGATGACTATACTCTAGAAGGGTTCTTAACCCAAATTTTCTTATCCTTGCCTCCCATCTCGCTTGGTTGAATAGCCAAGATCACCTTCTCCCACATTGGTACTAACTCTCTGATTTTTCCTATATCCCATTCTTTCTTGTTTGGCAAGAAAAGATCTTCCACTTTGCAATGTTGATTCGTATTGTTCACTGGCCCAAATGGTCGTTGTACTTTAGTGTGATCCAACCAAGGATCTTTCCAAATTCTAATTGTTTTTCCATCCCCCACCACCCATCCCAAGTTTGTTTTCATCAAGTCTCTTCCTCTTAATATACTAGTCCATCCATGTGAGCTCGATAGTTCATGAGGGGCTTCTAGAAACAAAACCGAGGGGAAATACTTTCCTTTAAGTATTGAAGCTAGGAGGCTTTGGAGGTTAGTAAGGATTCTCCAACTTAGTTTAGCTAGTAACACTGTGTTGAAATCTTCAATATCTCTTATCCCGAGTCCACCATAGCATTTTGGTTCGGTGATTTTGTCCCATGCAATCCATGTTATTCTCCTCTGTTCCGGTTTTGATCCCCACCAAAAGCTTGTAAGAGCTGATTGGATTTTTGAACAAAGTGAAACCGGGAGGGCGAAACACGACATAGCATACACCGGTAGCGACGAAAGAACACTTTTTAGCATTACTAGTTTCCCGACCGTAGAAAGAAAGCGAGTTGACCACCCTAAAGCTTTTTGTCGTATTCGATCTACTATGTTGGAGAATAGATCTTTCTTTTTTCGTCCAAAGAGTTCCGGGAGCCCTAAATACTTCCCCACACCGCCTTCCGTGTGAATATTTAGTCTCTTCATAATGGTTTGTTTTAAGGTCGGGTGGGCTTTCTGAGAGAAAGTGATGGACGATTTGTTGAAATTAATCAATTGTCCCGATGCTTCTCCATAGTCTTTAATGATCATCTCCAAGGCTTTAATGCTTTTAGTGTTTGTCCTACAAAAGAACATAGTATCATCCGCGAAGAGTAGGTGGTTTACCCTCGGGCTTTCTTTTGCCACTTTGATCCCAAGAAAGGAGCCTCGTTCTTGGGCATTGCGACATGAACCCGAGAGCACCTCACTACGCAATATAAACAAGAACGGTGATAACGGATCCCCTTGGCGGAGACCCCATTGCGGCTTGACTTTTCCTCTTACGGATCCATTGATTAGGAAGGAGAAAGTCACCGTAGTGACACACTGCATGATCCATCCAATCCACTTTGGATCGAATCCAAATCGGGAAAGGACCGCTCTTAGGAACTCCCACTCCACTCTATCATAGGCTTTTGACATATTCGTTTTCAACGCCATGGAACAATGTTTTTTGCCTTTGATGTCTTTAGTTTGTGGAGTATCTCATGCGTTATGAGAACGTTGTCCGTAATCGCTCTTCCCGGCACAAATGCCGATTGGTTTTCCGATATTAGAGATGGGAGAATCGGTTGAAGCCTTCGCATTAAGATCTTCGAGATAATCTTGTAATAGACATTGCAAAGCGCTATAGGCCGGTAATCGGTTACCTTCCTTGGTCCTTGAATCTTCGGAATTAGACAAATATTGGTCGCATTAAGTTTTTCCGGGAGTAGTCTAGTGGTAAAGAAACCCTGGATTTCCTTAATCAAGTCGGGACCTATAATACTCCAGTTTGTATGGAAAAAGCTTGCCGAGAAACCGTCGGGACCCGGTGCCTTGTCCGGGTTAATTGAAAAAGTCGATGCTCTTATTTCCTCCATCGAAGGCATCTTTGTTAGATTTTCATTCATTGCCTTGGTAACTCTCGATGTTAAAGCTTTAGTTACCATTGAAACGCTTCGGGGTCCCGAGGAAGTGAACATTTTGGTGAAATAATTAACTACCACTTTCGCAATTTGGTCGTCTTTGAAAACAACCCGTTCGGCTTCATCTTCTAAAGTGGATAGAGTATTTATTGCTTTCCTTCCCCTTGTAGCGGCGTGAAAATAGCCCAAATTCTTATCGCCTAGTTTCAACCATAAGACGCGACTTCTTTGTTTCCAAAAACTTTCCTCATCTTCATAAGCTTGTTAAAGCTTTTTGTCAATCTCTTCAGTAGAGAGATGTTGTCCTTTGTATCTTGACACCTCACCTTGCAATTTGTCACGTAATGACCTTATTTGCAACTCACTATTTCTCTTCTTCTCTCCGCTCCAGTGAGATAAGGCATTCCTTATGTCTACAATTTTTGATTGTACGTTGGACTCAAGAGATGAATTCCATACTTCCTCAATGAGCTTTAGAGCTTCCGGGGAATTCTTTAAACGTCTATCGTACCTAAACACTCCCCCTAACCGTCGTCGCGTAATATCCAAATGCAAGGCAATGGGTTTATGATCTGATCCTGCAAACCTTAGATATTCACAATGACTAAAGTGGAACTCATCAAACCACCACGAGTTGCCAAGAGCTCTATCTAGCCGACAAAAGATATCTTGATTGTTTCTTGATCCCTTCCATGATAAAGGATTACCGGAGTGTTTTAGATCAAAAAGATCCCATTGTGATAGAAAGGAACGAAAGTCAATGAATGTATTTTCTCCTCTTATTGTTCCTCCTAATTTCTCCTCATTGCACGAGAGATCATTAAAATCTCCCAGAAGAACCCATGATTTTTCTTTTCTTGACTCTAGGCTTACTAGGTGGTCCCATAGTTTCTTTCTTTCTTTTTTGTCGGTGTTGCCATAGACAAATGTCATGAAGAACTTTTTGTCTTCGAACTTGACGAAAGTATCAATGAAATTATCACAGGAGCTCAACACTTCTAGGTCCACCAAATCATTCCACAACAAAGCAAGGCCTCCCCCACACACTCCGTGAGGTGAGACTAACAAATTGTTCTTAAAATTCAAGTCACTTAGTTTATCCAAGACAAAAGCATCGGGATTTTTGGTCTCCGATAGGAAAATTATATGCGGGTTAAGAGAGAGATTTAGTTCCCGCATTCTCCGAACCGTCAAGGAGTTTCCCAAACCTTGACAGTTCTATGCCACCGCTTTTAAGGAACAAGATCGGATGGATGTTGAAAATCCATCCTCTTTCTTGACGAGGCGGGTATAATATTTGCTTGCGGGTACACAGCTTGGCCTTGTGAATTCAATCTTTTCGGGGATGCTCCCGTACTAGGTCCATGTCCTTGCTTTCTTTTACTCCCTCCTCTTTGATCATGTTTGCTTGTAATTTGCTTTCTACGTGGAGATGGTTTTTGGTTCTTTGGTTTTCTTTTCCTTATACTCGGTCCAGCCTTTGGTGGGATTCTAAGGTTTTCGCTACATTGCCTAGCCCGTTTACTTGTCCCTTTGTTCTGATTTCTTTTCATTATGATTGCAAGAGGGACATCTTCCTCCATCTCCTCAATGTTTTCTTCGATTAATCCCAAATGTTGTTTTGCTGGAATCCTCTCAGCCGAAATTTGTTTTATAGAATCTGATCCACACCCATCAGGGGATGGTTTATTTTGTTCTCTGGCTATGATCGATTGAGCCATTTCAGCCGCTTTTCTTTCGATCTCTCCTTGCTCCTCTGCCCTCCGAGTACGTGCCCTCCTTGCCGCACTCTCTATTGGGTCCCCACATTCGGTATACTGAGACATTACATCTCGAATGTCATTGAGTGCTTTTGTGAAAACTTCCATTGGACGTGACTGGCTTTGGCTCAAGTTATCACGATTTACATCTGGTTGCCTGACTCGCACTTTACTATGCTCCTCTTGGTTGGAATCCCGAATCTGTAACACATGATTAGCAATCTCTGAAGCTGGTTGAAGAGATTGCTCTTTATCGGATGTGTTGTCTATGGATCGGAGTGTCTCCGAATTCCTCGGTTGTAATGAGCGTCTACGCCACATAGAGCCATTCTCCCTTCCATACTCATCGTTTCGCTGGACTCTGTTTCTGCTTTGCTGAATTTTACAACGTAAATCTTCCCTTGGTTTGATTGCCCCTGGTGATATTTCCCCCCCCCCATTATTGAACCCCTGTCTAAAAGAATAACGTTTCTCATCTTGTTTCATTCTTATTGGTTCTTCCCTTTCTCTGTAAAAAGAAACTTCTTTTGGTTCTTTGCTTGATGCAGTCCAATCACCTTGGCTATGGTGAGATGCACACTTCAAATGCTTTGGATCGGGGTACTCGTCAACATCTATCTTCTTTTGCTTTCCCGTTTGATTAGAAGGACAGTCTTTTCCTTCATGATCCAAACGGGAGCAAATAAGATAGTGTTTTTCGAGTTTTTCATAGACCAATGACACTTCAATCTCCTCTTCATTTCCAAATTCCACCACTGATGATTTGATTAATGGTTGCAAGGCATTTATGTGGACTCTCATTCTTGCTGAAGTACTTGTAATTTCAGTGTCTTCCCCAATACTCTTAATTATTGGATATGTCCACAAGTGAACAGGGAGTCCCTGGACCCTTATCCAGAATGGGATAAGGCTGGGAATGATGGAGAAAGAGTAGGTTCCCACCTTTCGAGAACCACCATCCACTTTGCAAAATGGTATGGTCTATTTGCTAGTACTTGCTCAATATCCTCCTCTGAATCAAACTGAAACTGAAAAAGCCCTCTTCCCAGATCAGCACCGTGTGGTCTGTTTTTTGTTTTCCATCTGTCCGCCATGGCCGGGATGAGAGACCATATTCGCTGCGCTGTTACGTTTGTAACTCTGCCTATTAGAGTTAGAGCATGTTTTTTCATTAGTTCTTCACTACCTTGTGCTTCCACTCGAACCCTAGCTTTCCGAGGTGGGGACTTGTATGGTTTTGCCATGCCCTTCCCCTTATCTTCCCACGGTATTCTTGAATTCATGTTAGATTCTTTCTAAAAACAGTGTAACAATGCTAGGTTTTGTTGAGCAGAGGCAGACTTGGTATTTTCTTTCTGTTGTAAGCGGTTTAGAGGACTTAGTGTAGAGGACTTAGGTATGATACCGAGAGTTAGACAGAGATTGTTGTTCTTCTTTCCACCCTCCTCATCTCATTCTTAGCTTTTCCAAAACCTCAAGAAACCCCCATAAATCTCTTTTCTATAAATCTGAGCTATTTAGGATTAGAGACTAGATCTAGAAGATTTATGGAGTTGAAATTTGGAAAACTAAAAATTCACCACTGTAGGTCACCGGAAACCACCGTTCTTTGCCACAAAGGTTTAGTGGTTGGCGATAATGTTACCTAAAGTTGGTAGAACAGAGAGCTAAGAATAGAAGGTTTTTGAAATCTCGGTAAAAGTGCCTGAGAGGGAAAAACTCCAGCGCGTGCCATCAACGCTCGTATTTGACCTCCCTAGGGTACTTCCGTAAGCTTGATACGTGAAATATGTAGGCATTTCTCCACCTGGTAAGATGACAGAGTTCAAGCCTGATCGTATGATGGATTTCCTTGAAATACGATCCAGAAATAAGTTAAGAAAATTGAAACCAATCCTTGGTTTGAGGAAGAATGGAGATGATACCCAGCTATTTGAGTAGAATTCGGTAAGAAGAAAGGAAGCCTGGTCGGGAAAGGGCAACTGATCATAATAAGTGGCACATGCATTCAATGGCACGACCTTTCCAGAGTCCGAGAAATCTACCTCCGCAAGACATTTCAATTTAAAAATGTTTGGGGAGATTCTTCTTAACTCCTTGCAACTTCTCATTCTTAGTCGAATGAGCCTAGAGAAATCCTCAATCCAAGAAGGAACTTCTTCAATCGCAGTGTTGTCTAGATAGAGATGTATAATGTTTGTTGAAATATGAGGAAAACTTTTCAACCTTGAGCATCCATCGAGATTGAGAAAATTGAGAGATATCAAGTTGACGCCGGTTGGAAGTAACTCCAGTCTTGTGCACCCTCGCATGCACAAAAACTCCAATTTACTGAGATTCCCAACTGAAGAAGGAATCATCACCAAACTTTTGCAGTAGTTCAAAACCAAACGCCATATATTAGTAGCTATTGAAAGATCTGGAATTTCTATTAGGTTTTCACATTCAGACAAATCCATAGTCCGCAGATTCCCAAGTGACCGAAATAGAACAAAAACACACTAGTATGCTTTATTCGACACGCATTCGCAAATATAGCTTATCTTTATACTAAACTTTAATAAGTACACTAACGATAATTCTAGATTAAAAATTTTGATCCCTCCTTGATTGCCATTTGATGATATAATCCTTCTCTAGAGATCATAAGGATTCCATAAATGTAATTATAATAAGAAAACATTACAACCAAGAGCCGGCGGTTCAATGGTTGAGCTTTACTGCTAAATTAGACACCGCTAAATATTTTTCATGGCTAATCTTTCTGTGAAAAATTACTAGCTATAATGGCTAATGGATCAGAAGCCATTTTGGCACTATTGGTAATACTTAGACCATCTCCAACAAGGTTTCTTAACAATAAAATATAATAAAATGTTAAAAAATTTGGAGAGAGAAATTTCTTAAAACTCTTATATAAGAGTTGACTCTTGCACTATTCTCACATTTTTTTACTCTTGGGTTTCTTGCACTATTCAAAAAATTTCTTAAAACTCTTAAAATAATATTATTTTTTTTATTAAAAAACTTTTAAAGAGTTTCTCATTGGAGATACTCTTAGAGCATCTCCATTAGAAGATTATAGGGTTTTTCAAAAGAGTTTCTTATGATTTAACCCTCAAAAGAAAATAAAAATACCAATTGTGCCAAAAATCGTTTCTGGATAAAGAAATTTGAGATACTCTTTAAAATAATTTACACGTGGCGTCTTTTGATTGGTTTTTTTTTTTAAATTACGGGGACGAAGAGATTTGTCGCAAAACACCAAAAAACCTAAAAACTACTATCGGCTGGGACAAATAGGACGATTAAACTTCGAAGGCAACTCTAGATATCTCCGGTGAGATGACGCTTTATCCGTCGGAGATGATGAGGCAAGGTCGATTCGAAGGTTCTTAGAAATGGATGACAATTTGGGGATTCAGAACCTATCGATTTCGGTCCGACAGTATTTCAAAGGTATGAACGTTTTCATTTCGTGATTACACTGGTTGATTTGGATGCTTGGATTGCTTGATTTGGTTATAGATTAACATAATCTGTTTATTAAGTGTTCATACTCATTTGATAATCTGTTTTTGGATCGATTTCAATTTTGATAAGAGAAAATTATCTAGAGTACCACAAAATGCACACCTAATTATCAAGAGTGCCATAATGTCCATTTCTTTAAAACAATACCATATTGTTCAATGTTAAAAGACATATTTATCCTTAAGTTCAACTTCCTCAAATTTTTATTTCTTTTTTATTTAAATATAATGTCTAATCAAACACTCTTCCCAATTTTATATCATCTCTCCTCACATCTTCCTCTCTCCTCTCCACTAAGAAAAATCAACTTCTCTCTTCAACAATCATCT
>OVBE01017612.1:0-10361 GCA_900406425.1 Iberis pinnata
CAATGACTTCGTTGCAGTTCTGTTTAGAAGATATGTCGCATGTCTTACAGCTTCCCCTTAAAAATAGTTTGGCATAATCATATGCTTGAGAATACTTCTTGTCATCTCCATTAAAGTTCTGTTTCTTCTTTCTACTATTCCGTTTTGCTGGGGCGTATAAGGTGCGGTTAAATGTCTTCTAATTCCTGTTTGTTCGCAGAAAAGTTGGAATTCATNTTGAAAGTTTTGATCACAACTCATGTTTCTTGTTCAATATGCGTTTTGAAGTATTTGAACTTTTCTAGTGCTTCACTTTTCTCCTTTAGAAAAATAGTCCACATATATCGTGATTTATCAGAAACATATATCGAGATGAATCGCATACATTCTTTGTATTACTCCAAATGAACCGTCTCTTGTTCTGTGTCGTTCCAAGTTTCCGTTGAAGCTTTGCGATAAAAATCATAAAACTCGTTCCTTTTATACGATGACTTACAACGACTCGGAAAGAATCGTGAAATCTTTTAGTATTAACCAAACATGTAAAACAATAGTGGTTAACATAAACACCGAAGTCATCCCATTGATGTCCTTTCCTCAAAGGTATCGATTGTATTGTTGCGTGAAAGTTTGTTTTCTCGACAAGAATCGTAAAAATTGCCTAAACCGTAAAACGGCCCAACGAGGCCTAAAACACGACCACTGCCCACTTACGATTCCAGATGGAAAAACGAGTCCAAACGTAATGACGGTCAAAGCTTGTCTTGCAAGCCGCAGAGAAATGGAAGAAATCTAGAAAAGGAAGATTTCCGCAGAAGAATCCATCAAGAAAAGGAAGATTTCCACAGAGGAACGGAAGACGGAAAAGAAAAATGGAGCAAATCTAAAGTCTATATAAGAGAGATCGACAGTGTGAATCTCGGTTCCCACAACCTTGCAGCAAAATTAGTTTTAGCATTTGGTGTAAAGCCATGTTTGGCCACTTTAATTTAATGAAAGGAACGAAAATGGTGCACAAAAAACAAGAAATCATAAAGACGTGAGTCCGGTCCGATATATGTGGGCTTGACCGTGGTCGTCGGACTTAGGCGGAACGGGTTTATGATATGGCCAATATTGTATTTTTTGTCAACACATAATTATATTAAATCTTTGCTTGTCCTCAAGAAAAGAAAAAATCAAATCCAGAGATAATGTTTGAAACCGGACCACATAGAAACTCTCATAATCTCAGCAACCCCAAGTTTAGAAATAAAAAACTAAAAGACATTAATCCTAGACAACCACTGCAAATAGATTGTTTATCGCCACCTAACTAACCATATACTTTCTATCTTGCCTATGGGGTATCGATCAATGTGCTTAAATACCTTTTCAATCAAAGCATCCATACCAAACGGAGCATCAATCGACTTCTGGTCCTGATCTTTTTTTCCCCCTTTCTCACTTCTTTTTTCTCATTTTTTCTTTTCTTTTCTTTCTGATTTTTCTTTTCTTCGCATTTCTGCACTTTTAATATTATTTTTAGCAGACAGCTTTATGGGATGAGGAAACGAACTTTAAGGTCCGCTGTTCAATCCTATTTTTCTGTACCGCTTTTTTTCTTTTGAATAGAGAGAGAGAAAAGATCCGGATCATACTGGAAAAACTTGTCAGTTTTACAAAGAACTGAAGAGCAAGGTACCTAGCTTTCAAAATATAACCAACACCATAAGCAAGAGAAATTAAGATCAATTTAAGTCATATCCTAATAAAGATAGCATCAAATCATCAACAATTCAAATGACCAGAACTTTCAAAAGCATATAAATCAGTCAATGGGGTTCCAATCCTAAATTCAACAGTTTATCTAAGTCAGTAATCAATTAGAAAACAATTCTAAACTCACACAAAGCTAGTGATCATTATAGATTCTGGTCGTTGTTCCTTCGACTCGACTAAATCAAAAACAAAATTTTTGAAAATTTTCAACCAAAATGATGAAACATCTAAAAAGACACAAAACACGGTTAGTAGCAATATACCCTCCCCCATACTTACTTCACACCGTCCCGATGTAAAAATAAACCCAAGAGAAGGAATAAGACCAGACTAAGAAAAGTTACAAAGACATGAGTTCAATGTACATGTCGGAACTTACCTGAGAAGGAGAATGATCGATTTGAACCTCCGAGTAACCTGATATTTTCCTAAGTCACGAAGATCTCAAATCTAAAAATCAATAATTTAGTAACCTAAAACTAAGCTGACTCAAAACTCAAATCACTAATTAAAACACCAAATAGTGGGTTGTCTCCCTCTCATCACTTGTTTAAAGTCATTAGATTGATTGTAGAGCACAATGTGCTAATCATGATAATCAAATGGCTGAGCTAATGCACCTTTAGTCCTTCTCATGTTTGTGAAATGGAACATATGCACAAAGAAATACAATGTTGCCCATGGAAAAAAGACATCAATCTCATCAAGGAAGCTGACTACATATGTAGCATATATCATGAATTGCTCACTGATTACTAGAGGCTCATGAGAATCAATTGCATTAGATGGAAAAATAAAATCAACTTTAGGCTTAAACGAGTTAAAAAAAATAGTCAACTTCATCTCCTTCAATCATGTAAAACACATCATTCCCACTTCTAAAGTCCATCTCAACATTAGGATTTTCTAAATCACTTAAGATCGTACCTACATCAAGCACATCTCCTATGCAAGAGTTTTTAAGAAGTGGACTAAACTCATCATGCATTGAAAACCTTAACTTGAGATCATGAATGTCATAACATATTCCATCATAATTCCTAGTAAGTGGTTCAAACCTCATAGTATCTAGTATTTGAGACTCACATATCAAATCATAACATTCATCAACAATCATGGGTGTATGCAAACTAGAATTTATATCTTCAATGCTAGGCATGTGAGATAATTCATAATCATGAAATTCAGAGTTAAACTCAAATATACCTTCTAATTGGCTTGGAGGAACCCAATATATTACCTCTTCAAGTCTTTCAGCTAAGTTTACCTCTTCACGTGTGATATCTCTTCCCTCAAGTGTTGCTCGGTGTAAGAGGATGTTTAGTCTAAGAAACTCAAGTATAACTCTCATTGGCAGTGTTGGATACTCTTTTTAAAGATAATCCAACTCTATTTTTTGTTCTAGGGTAAGCACGTTCTCATCAAATGGTTCATCCTCATCATGAATGTTCTCTTCAAATGTGTCATCTTGCTCCTGTAGTCGATCATTGTAATTCATGGCCATCACCTATATAATAATAAAATAAAATTAAATAAAAATAAGAGAAAAAGAAGGATCTTAGAATAAACTCTAAAGAAAACCTAAAGGCACTGTATTGGTCCCCGGAAACGGCGCCAAAAATCTAATAGGCTTAGAATTTTAATCCTAAATCTACACTGCAAAATTTAGATAATTAAATCATGCATTAATTTCAGATTCGATACATTCATAAACATACAAGAAAACACTCTCGCTAAGCAAGAAAATCTACTCATCTAGACTAGGTTAGATTTCTAAACCAAATCCTTTTGTTTTTATCAATTTAATTTCAATGAACTAGTTAGATACTCTAATTCAAGTATTAAGATTAAGTCTAGACTGGAACCTAACAAATTCGATCTTATATGTTAAACCCTAACTATCAAATCTTGTTTTCACTCGGAAACCCCTAAAGCCTAACAAGCGAACTACTTAGATATAGCTAAGTTAACACAAATCATAATCAAAGAAGAACACATATTCAAAAACCTAATCAATAAAATAAAAGACAGTTTAGAAATCTTTTCCAAATAACAAGGGTTCAGATCCCGTCTCTCTATAACAGCTATGAGAAAATAAAATAAGCGATAATCAAAATAACACCAAGCCTAAGACTTTAATATTTCTAAAAATAAGGAAAAATAAAATAAAACCAATAAGGAAAAATCTTGATAAGTTTTGAATGCATAATTGTAAATTTGGAAGATTTTTAGTCATTCTCAGCCACGGGGATCGATCGATCTCTTTAGGGATTGATCGATCTATTTTTACATAGGTTTCCAGGAGGTTTGGACCGATCGATCCCTTTCTGGATCGATCGATCTCTTTTCACATGCTGCACATGCTTCTTATGCGAGACAACTTGACCAACCTTTAGTAAAATTTCCATAACTTTTGATTGCACCACTGGATTAACTTAAAACGACTTCCATGGGAAAGATAACTCATGTGGCTATCTTGTGTCAAAATTTCAGCTTCATCCGTCCATGGAAACTTTTTAAACATTGGCAAACTTCTGACCCTTATGTCAGATTCTGCATATGCATATGCCAATTTGCATCAAAAATGTCCCGAACACCTTAAATCCTGAAAATATGCCAAAACTACAAGGAAAAGACTCGGTTAATGCCAAATAGAAAGTATGAAACTGCAAAATTGAAAGTATGAAGAACCTACTCATTATTATCAGAACCTTCTGTTGCTGTTTATCAGGCGTGTGTTTCCATACAGGCGTCTGTTTCATTCAACACTAATTATTTGTCTAAGAAATAAAGGCGTAGATGATCGTATGTGCTGAATTAAAAAGAGACACAGACGTTTGTTAATGAGGTTCGGTTTCCCTACATCCCCGGGACCTTTTCCAGAAGAAAATCCACTAGAACAAGAATACAAATACAATTGCATAAGTTTCTGCATCCTACCATGCTACCATTCTTTTCTAGTGATTTAAAAACAGCTAGAGATCTATTAAGTTATTAACTTAATCGGTGTTACACAAACCTAACTCCCTGTTTATCAACAGCTTGTTATTTTGTCCCCGAACGACTCTCTCAGCCTATGGATGGCTTTCACTCAACTCTGAGCCTAACCTCAGCTTGAATCCAACCACTATTTTATTTCCACAGCAATATGTAGAACGAACACTCCCTTCATCAGCCTCCTGTTTTCGGAAGCTTCAAAATATCAACATCAAACGCCATAGATTCGGAAGTGTTAAGACATGTACGCCTCAACCTCTTCATCTATATATACTAATGAAAAAACTAGTTCTTAGGGTTTCCAAAAGTCTCACCAAAAAGGATATTCTTTCTTCCAAAGATTTCCTTTTCAACAATAAAATGTTTCTTCCAAAGATTTCATTTTTCAACAGTAAAATCTTTCTTCCAAAGATTTCATTTTTCCAACAATAAAATCTTTCTTCCAAAGATTTCCTTTTTCCAACAAGCAAAATCTTTCTTCCAAAGCTCTCGCCAAAAGATATTCTTTCTTCCAAAGATTATCTTTTTGAACAAATAAAATCTTCTTTCCAAAGATTATTCTTCTCAACAAATCTGTAGGATCTTGATGCATAGCCACGTCATCAAATCCTAGATTGTTGTTTGTCAACCAATCTTTGTGCCACATCAGCAGCTTGTTGTGTCACGTCATTCAGCATTCTGTTCCATGTCATCAGCATCATATGCCACGTCATCACCACGCCGTGCCAAATCAACACTTTTAAATCTTCTAGAATATATCAAACTATTCTGTTTTAGATCATCTCCTAGAATCTCTGAGGTATTCTTTCTTCCATGATTTTCTCAACTAAATATCTTCTTGATAGAATCCCTTTGTTGAGATTCTCTTCCATATATAATCTTTACATCTAAATCCGTAATTGATTCTTCATCTTCCAGAATTTTAGCTGATTCATTCAGTGCGTTGAATCTCATCAAGCTTATGTTCCCATTCAGCTCTTTGTTTATCAACAAAGATCTTTTGTGACACATCAGTACACGCACTGTGAGACATAAATATGTTCACTGATATCAGCAACTATATGATCTTGTCAGCTGGTTGATTCTATCAAAGTGTTAATCATAACAAGTTTCTGATTCCAACATGCTTCTGATACATTCAATTCATTGATTCCAGAACTTGCATCTTCAATCTCCCCATTTTTGAATCAACGACATTTTACTATTGCATCTTCAGCCAGCTTCTTGATCCAATAAACTCAGTAATCCTATCAGTCTTCTGAGTCTGCATCTTTCACTGTGTTGACGGATACTCTGTTGAACTAGGCTATTCGGAATGTTATTGCAGTCAACTTCTATATTTAAGAACAACATCTTCTTGTTAATCTTCCCTTAATCTTGATTTCCATAAATCCTCTTGATAAGATATTCTTTTCTAATATTTTCCTTTAATCTTGATTTTCATAAATCTTCTAATATTCTCTTCTAATATTTTCCTGTACCTCCAAGTCTACTATCTAATAATTGCAAGTTGGTCCCTCAAAGTATCTGACTTAACACTCTTTGGTTTTTCTCTTTGGGAGTTTTTTGTTTTTTCTCGAACATGGTTTCTTGGGGATTAAGCAACTCTCGCTCTGTTTCTACTCATCGGATTTAGTTGATATCTGATTTCATTCATCGGTTACTTTTTTGAAGTGTCAATTAGTCTTTCGACTTCGCCATTTAGATAGATCGATGGTGGTTTAACATTCTGACATGTTTTTTTTATGGGTGTTTTTTTGGCTAGAAAATTTATGAAATACCTGTTTCATGATTTTTTAAGACTATAATTTTCGTCTACTTTCATTCTTTAAATTTTATTTGTTAGGTGGGTAAATGAGAATTTAGGACAAGAATTTGGAAACAAAATATATATTCCATTTTAGATTTGAGACAAGAAAGGATGAAACAAGATGGAAACGACAATTTTTTAAAATACAATTAAAAAAACATAAGATGGTTTATAAGACTTAGTTAATTTTTAACAACATACAAGTACCAACCACAAAGACTAAAATAATTATTTTTTAAAAAAGACTAAAATAATTATTTGTGTTTTAAATAGCATCAATTCAATTATTTGTTTTTTGAAATAAAATTTAGTCTCGTGTCTCCTTATAAAATTAGAAAATATAAACTTTTCTTTTACCGTTTTTCTTAGAAGCCGAAAAACAATTATGTTGTAATCGTTAATAATAATATATATATATATAGGTTTATTATATACATATTATAATTTTAGTTAACAGCTAAACTATAAATATTAAAAAATAAGAAATTAGTATATTTGTGTTATATATATATATATATATATATATATATATATATATATATATATATATATATATAATACNGGTTATATAATATATATATAATTTTGTATATTTGTCCCAAACGGAAAGTCAAAAATTCGTGTTTCCGTCCTGTTCCCATTCGGAAAATGATGTTCCATATGGTTTTTTATAAGACGAGAATAACGAGACAGATTTGGGATGAAATATAATCTCTAAATATATAATAAATTTGCATCAATGTATAAACTAAATCTGAATAACATCTTTTTAATTATCTCATTTAAATGAATATGAATAGGAGGTAAACAAACATAGAACAAATGAAAATGTTTACATGTATTTTCTTTAATATGTGTTAGATTTCTAATGATACAAAAAATGCATAATATCAAATTTTCAAATCAGGAAACACATGAATATGAATATTTTCTTTCTTAATTTAGATTAAATTCACGCATAGCACAGATCATTCCTTAATTTAAACGAAAAATTATTTTGGATCATAAATATTTCTATCTCAATTCTATTAACCAAAATCGTTAAATATGCATTGACACGCACAAAAAATCCTATGAATATCCTTTGACCAAAATCAAATTTCTATACCGCTTAACATATTAAATATTTTATAACCAATAAAAAAAATTAGCATTTTGTCTATTGGTTAAAGTGAGTTTAGTGTATCATCTAATAAAAAAATTTAACTTTTTCTTAATAAGCATGATTTTAGTCAAAAATCTTATAAAATGGAACAGAGAAATTACTACCCAACATTTTATAATAACTAGAATATAAGAAATATTTTTTTTAACACTGATAATATAAAGAAAAGAGAAGGACAATTTGTACATAACAAAAACAGAACCCAAAGCTCCAATTGGCATGGGACAAAAGCAGAGCAAAACAGAACTCTAAAAAGAGGAGACACTCTCATTTATAAACAAAAATATTTAAAACCATAAATGGAAAAAGATAAGTTAAAAACGGTATTGTTTAAAAGATATACAGTAGCTCTTGTAGCTCAGTGAAAGAGCGTCAGTCTTGAGAACTGAACGATCGCAGTTCGATTCTGCGTTTGGGCATTTTTTTCCTTTTGGAGGAATAATTAAATCTATAATTAATTTTACTTTCCAGTCCATATTTTTATACCAATTTTTTGTAATTATGCTTTGACAATTGACACAAAAACAGAGAGTTAGAAGCACGAGAATGAGAAGGTTGACTGAATGTACAAGAATCTAACATCGTTAATTTCGTGTTTTCTTCGTAAGAATTGATTAATCTGTCACAATCTGTAATTAAGTGACTTAATAAGTCCACCAAAAAGGTAAAGATATTTGTTATATTTATATGTGACTGGTATTGCTACTAAACTGCTTAATTACTAACATTTTTTATATTTATTTATCCTATCGTTTTATTAATTAGTAAACGAGTAAAACGACAGGAGAATTCTCTCGTTTTATTAATTAATAACATGATGTATTGTAATTTTTTATTTTGTAACCGTTTATATTTTATATGAATGAATCATGGGTTGTGATAAAAAAAAACATGATGTATTGTTGATTTATCTTAAGTTAGGAATTTAATTTATATTTATGTCAAAAATGTTATGAATCATACATTAAAAAAAAGAAGAAGTAAAATTTGAGTTATGTTGAATCATGATTGATTTATAATTTTGAGTTATGTTATTTGTGTAAAACTGAGAATTCAAAATTAACTCATTTGAGAGTAGAGTTTGAGTTAGTATTGTGTAACTTATGTTCTTGTTTATGTTTTTCTTTTTTGTGTATTCTAATTTTTAGATAAGAAAATATTTATGATTAAAATTATTTTTTATGTAAATTAAATGAATACGTTTTGATTTATTTGGATGCTTTTCAGATTTATTTTTGGTGAATTATTATTTTAATCATAATAGATACAATAAATATATAAAGTTGAATATATATATATATATATATATATATTAGAAATTCCTTGAAATACAACCCAAAAAGTTCAAATTCTAAAAATATCATACACTCTCAAAAGTTCCAAAATAGCATTAAATTAATTTTTCCAAAAATATCACTAAAATAGAAAGTAAATTTTAAGGGTTTAGAATGTAAAATTTTGGGTTTGGATTCACTAATAGAATTTAGAGTTTAGTTTTGAAGGGGTATAGTTTGTTTTTGGGTTATATAGTTTAAATTTGAAGTTTTAAAACTATTTCAAATTCATGGTATTTTTAAAAATAATTATGGTATTTTTGAAACTTTTGGGAGTGTGTAATATTTTTAGAATATACTTAGTTTTCTGTGGTATTTTTAAAAATCACCTAACAAACAAGACCCGTCATGAAAATATAAACATAAGTGCATAAAACCAAATAGAGATATAAGTATAGAACCATTATGTTAAAGAGCACTTCAAAAATAAATTAGTATATGCACCCATAAAATAATGATCTAGTACTTTTTCGAAAATGTATGATATAAATTAAGATATATTTAAATTAAGTATATGACTTGTATTATACTTTTATTAAAATGTAAAATAAAATAGTCAAATATTGTAGAAATGCAAAACTATATGACTCTAATACGAGTGATTTGCATTATAATGGATTTTTAAGAAGTGTAATTACACGCTAACAACCTTGAGATAATTTTACTTTTCTTAGAGGAAAGAGAAATAGAATCAATTATAGTTTTATTTTTCTAGATAATTACACTCTACTAATCATTTTAATTATCCCTTAACATGAGTCAGTTTTTACTCGCTCCTACCATGTTTCAATTTTTTAAATTAATTCTCAATTTTTAAAACCAATTATTTTATAGTATATATTTTCATAAAAAGTTTACCAAAATTCATAATTTCTTTTGTAGTCTATAAATAGACATTTGTTTCATTTTATTTGGACATAAAAAACAAATTCCTTTTTTATTTTTCTATTATTCTTCAATTAAACCATTGTCCTGGTATTTAAACTCTGTGTATACAATGTTAATCCATTTGAACGAGGTTGATGTATTTTGTGAACAACGTCATAACTATTGTATACATCTAATAATTAGCAATCTGTCACAATCTGTAATTAAATGAGTTAATAAGTCGACAAAAAAAGGTAAATAGGTTCGTTAAAGGTTAGAGGTTTTTCTGATTTTGTATTGGGCTGATTCTAATGTAAATGGGCTAAACTTGGAGTTAATAAATATAAATTTTTATAAATAAAAAAAGTCGACAAAAAGTAAAGATATATGTTATATTAGGGGTGGGCATTCGGGTACCCGTTCGGGTTCGGGTCGGGTTTTTCGGGTT
>OVBE01017613.1:0-10360 GCA_900406425.1 Iberis pinnata
TACCTTTGTAATCTGGTTTAGGTTCATCTTTGATTTTAGTAGAGGCTGGTTTGTAGTTTTTGTTGTAAAATGGTTTGTTGTCCTTGTAGTCTTTAGGCTTGATTGATCTAGATGTAAAACTTGGTTTAATAACTCTTCTTTTATTCTGAATTTTGATTAGTTCAGCCTTGTGTACCACCTCTTCAATGTCTAAATAGGACTGAAGCTCTAGTTTATCTTGTATATCTCTGTTTAGTCCTCCCAATAATCTAGACATTGTAACTTCATCATCTTCATTCAAATCATCTCTAATGAGAAGTGTCCCCATCCCTTGATAATAATCTCTAACTGAATTGCTGCTTTGAGTGAGCTTTCTTAGTTGGTTTAGTAACTCTCTGTTGTAGTGATTTGGTACAAACCTTCTTCTCATACAGGTTTTGAGTTGCTGCCATGTAGTAATGGTTGGACCACCACATCTTCTCTTAGTAATATTCAGTTGTTCCCTCCATAATAAAGCATAATCACTAAATTCAGAGACAGCAATCTTCACTTTGTTGGGTTCATAAGTTCCTTGACAAACAAAGTTGGATTCCATCTTCCTTTCCCAATCTAAATAAGCTTCAGGATCATTCTTGCCGTGAAAGGATGGAAACTTGATTTTGATATGATCAAGTTGTTGTCTAACAGGATCTCTATTGTTTCTACCACGTCTAGGACCTCTCTTGCTCCGATTTGATCCATGGCTATAATAAACATCAGAACCTAGATCATTATGTTCTCTTCTCTAGCCTCTCTTGCTTCTCTTGCTGCTCTAGCCTCTCTTGCTTCTCTATCAATTCTGGCAGCTTCTGAAGGTGTAGGAGTATGTTCTGATTCAGAATGAGAATGTTTCCCAAATTCTTCTCTAAGTTGCTAAATGAGTCTTTGTTGAAGATTTAAGCATCATTTGTTTGAACTGCTCCATAATCTCTGGAGAAATGGTTGTATTGGCCATGATTCCTATATCAAACAAAACAAACTCACATTAAACAAGCACAATAACACCCAAAAACAGATTTAAAACAGAAAATAGAAACATATTTTAAAACAGTTCCAGTTTCGTGCAATAGAAGTTGAAGTGTCAAACTAGGGTTCTTCACAAGTTTTGAACGAAACAAAAGGTTTAGAAACACTTAAATTTGATTCAAAGATAGCTCTGATACCACATGATACGATTCTGATCCTATTCCCCTTGGATCTTTATCTTTGAATGAAGTTGGTTGGACAGAAACTCAACTTTAAGTGAAGAACAGCTTCATGAACTTGTGAAACTTGATGGTAATGGAATATGGAAAAAATAGAGATGATAATGATGATAAAAAAAAAGAGATGATGATCTTGTTTAAGAGTTGAATGGATTCTCAAAAGACTGCGCTTGTAAGAGAAATCCAGAATTATGGTGGTTTGGCTCTCACCACTTAGAATTGTTTTGAGTCAATAGTATAGGGGTTTTAGAATGAAAATTGACTATTTTTATTGATAGCGTCTTGCTCAATATATAGAAGAAGAGAAAGGTACATGCACATTCTCTTAGAAATAACAGAATTGTCTTAAAGGCTGGAAATTAAATGAAAACATGCAAAAAGATGCTTCTTGAATTTAATTTTGAAATTTAACTTCTTCTTAAGTAGAATAGACATTTTCCCTACTTTGATCAAGTAATAACTAAGTAACTTAGGGGAAAGTGAATTATCAAGCCTCGTTAAAAACCTTTGCATAGAAAACTCATTGGGACAAAACCATGCAAAGGAAAAGAGTGCAAGATAACCACTTAGTTACTTAGTGTATTAACTTGATCTTCTTCTTCATTTGCATATGTGTAGATGTTGTAGATATCCCTTGGTCTTGAGTCTCCTAGCTGCAACCTCTTGAGTGAACTTTTGACACCTTTAGCTAACTCCTTAGCCTTAGCTCTAGTTATCACTCTATATGTTACTTTGAAAGCTTCTTCTAAATCTTGCATCTCCTCTATCTCTTCATCTGTTGAGTCTCCTTGTGAGTAGCTGGTTGGAATCACATCATTTTCAGTGTTTGATCGGATGGATGTTCGGGTTGCACATAAATTAGAGAAACATCCATTTAATTAAAAATAAAATAGAAGCCGATCGAGATAAAATAAATGAACTACACCTTATGCATTGATCGATCAAAACTATACAGAGGACAAACACAAAAAATAGAAGCCACCGAGCTAAAGCTCTATTTTCCATTATCAAAAGTATCACTGACATTACATTGTTCAAGAAAAGAAACGACGACCTAACAAGTTTTCGATTTACTAAGTAAAAACAAAAACCCTTGACGGTCCAAACAGCGGACGAATGTGCAACATAAGACTGGCCGACAAACAAAGCAGATCCTAACCCAAGAAAAACGTGAAGACTGCTCCTAAGGAACACAAGAGGTACAAGTGTTGACCGTAACCCTAAGAAAACAGTGAAAGCTGCTCCAAAGGAACAGCTACACCCTCAACATCGCCGGAACAACAAACTCAGCCTCAACAGCAGCACCAGAGATCCTCTGAGCAGATCGAACTAGGTTCGAACCGTGCTCATCAAACTCAGGTCTAAAGCGAAAGTCTTTAGCTGACACGTCAGATATATCCAACTTAATAAACTGTGCCTTGTACTCCTCAAAGTCAGCCTCGAGCTTCGACATAATCTCTGCAGGTACCACCACACCTTCGGCCACTATATGCTGAACATAGTTCAAAGTCCTCTTGGCCTAGGCATAAAGGTGGATGATATGATCAGCTTTGTTCCGATCTTCGACATGACAGCGAACCTTCTCGAGCTTCGTTTCACATTCGACTTGAGTCTCTCGCCGTGCTAGCACAACTTGGGAAGCCCGAGAAAGGCGAAGTCTCTTTATCTCACTTTCATTCAGCTTTTCAAGAGAAAAGTAGGCATCTTTCAGCTCGGTAAATTCAACACTGGCTTGATCCCGAGCTGCCTACAGATCAGCAATCTCTCTTGCAGCTTTGTCTTGAGCAGCTTCGGTTTCAACTCTTAAAGTAGCAAACTGGGCAGTGGCATTCTTTTTCGTATCATCCAACATCTTCTTGGTAGCGGCAACCTGAATAGTGAGCCGCTTAATAACCTCCTCTTGTTTTTTAGCTTCAGCCGGTCCTCGAAAATCTGTTGGTTACCTTGGTCGACTAACTTTGAGAGTCTAACCAACTCATCCTCGTTACCATTTAAGGCTCGGAGTTTGTTCTGATAAAATTCACCAAGCTCATCAGTCGTCACCAAGGTCTACAAATAAAAATAACGAAGCCAGAACATATTGTCCCACGAATGGAGTAATAAGAAACAACGACGATTTACTTGACACATTTGTCGAGACAAGACTTCATAAATTTTAGGTGCCATCATCCGATCTACGGAAGGCGGGATCATGCTATTGGCCCCCAGACGACTCACCAAACCAGCACAGGCAAGCTTGTCCCGCACAAATGGTACACCTTTGTGCGTAAACAAGAACGTCCAACTCCTTGCCGAGTTGCGGTGTCTTTTTGTTTGGGAGCTCCCTCCTTCTGCATCTTGAGGACGTTCAGCATTTTCCAAGTCACCCAAAAGATCTCCTACTACGCCATCATCACCGACCTTGGGCTCAAGCTCATCCTCTTTCTCCCCCTCCTCCTCCTCATCATCATCATTATCATCATCATCATCATCAAGAAGGTTTTCAACTTCTTGAGCAAAAGTCCCCAGCTCGCCATCCACGGGATCCAGATCCACAGTCATCTTTTTTCAGGATCTGAGAAACTGTGGGGATCCCCCCAGTCTCAGCAGGTGGTGGAACTATCAAATCAGCAGCAAGAACATTGTGGTGCCCCTCAGCAAAAGCAGAAGAATTTTCTTCTTCTTGGCGATCCTCAGCAGGAACGCCGTCATTTACCGCTTGTTCCTCAGCAAGAACTTCTTCTCTTGAAACTTGTTCCTCAGCAGGAACAATAGCTAGGTTAGAGCCTTCCCCCGAATCAATAACAACTACATCAGGAGCTTGGCAATCCTAGTTGGATTGGCGCCTCCTCTTGGTTACTAACGGAGAACATGTATCCTCACTACCAGTAGAAGCAGAGATCATCACCTGTTTCCACTTCGAATGAGAAGATTTCTCTAGCTCAGCAGCATAGTCAACTGAAGGCTTTGGACAACCCATTCTTTTGTTCTTTTTTATGGGACAAATATCGAGTTCCCATTTGGCTACAAAGTGACAGTTCGATGTCAATAAGATCGAATTTATCTTACTAAAGAAGATGACGTCTCGGATCCCCTACCCGAATTGATGAACGAGATGCTCTGTTGAATGCATGCGCAATCAAAATCCTTGATATCGACAATCCCAATGTCATGAATCCTCCTAAAGTCTTCAAGAAAGTTTGGCGGAAATGGACCAGGGTTGAGATGGAGTTCTGCAATCAACAAAACAAACTTTAGGTTAGATCACCGAATTTATACAACTTACAACTTGGCTTTTCCTAGGTGGTATCTACCAAAGGTTTCCGCCCATTTTCTTTTCAAAATTCGTCCTACATCTCCCACAGACTTCGGAAACCCTTTACGATGAAGTATCTCCCCTTCCAATCGTAGATCTTCTTGTCAGACTTGGTGTTCAGAAATTTATATTTAGGTTTACAAGTTATGTACACGAAGCCTGTTTTCAGCTTCGTCTTCTTTTGAGTGACTGGATTAATTGACGACAAATTCTCCAGGAACCTAATGCCGATCTCCACCATGAATTCATAACCAAGTGCCAGGAGAGGCACCATGTGCCTAATTGAGACAACAGACAGTTGCGAGATGGAAATCTTTCGCCTTGCGCAGTACGAGATCAGCAACTTTGGTAGAGGGAGCCAGATGTGACACTTCCTGAAAAGAGACTCATAAAGGCAAACATAACCTTGGGGGCAATCCCAAGGTCAATGATGATGTTTGGAGATCAGGAAGGGAATCCCGTTGAAGAAGGCGAAATCCCGAGATAGAGATGGAAGAGTTAGTTCTATGCACTTGGTAGGGAGGAAACCTGTAAGCTCATCGTCAGGTTGGATCCTATTTCCTTGAGAAACCCTTTCTTCGAGGGTAACTTCTATCTTGGCGATACGCATATCATCGAGGGAGGCATAAGGCTCATTAGGGTTTAATCGAGAAGAAGACATAGTTTAATCTTGGTGAAAACACCAAGCTGTTAAAGATAAATTACCGAGCTAAAAATATTGTAGAGAGAGAAAGAATAGAGAAGGGAGAACATTTGTACATGCAGAGAAAATTCTGGAAAAGTGAAGTGTAAGAATGAAGACGCAGAGGGATATAGATACCTTTGGAAGATGGTGGTTACCGAGAAAAAAATCATTGCGCATGGGAATCTAGGGGAGGATGCGACGCTTGAGATTTCCCCTACGAAAACGATTCATGAAAGGCTATAGAAGCATTAAATGCACTCTAGCCGAAATAAACTTTTGTTTATCAAGCTCGATCAACGATTTGCTACACAACCGCCGAGCTAGGGGGCTAACTGTTGATACCGGGTTTAGCATCCAGGTTAAATCCCATTTCGGCTAAAGGCCCAGGTGGGCGACGACCTAGAAGCCTTGAGACGAGCCGGGCCTATCTAACAAGTTGGGCCTGTCTCTTGAAAGGCCCATTAGTTCGAAATATGTAATTAGAGTTTTTAAGCATATGTTCCTAGTATAAATACCCATGTAATTGCTCTTTTGATGATATATGAAATTTCTCTGGAGATTACCTAGCTTGCCAACAAGATCAAAGATTAAACCTAGTTTTTAAATCTTGATTCAACAAAGAACAAACGTGATGGCTTTTCAACGGATCCAACAAAGGAGTTTTCTCTTTTCAAGAAGGATGCTCAATCTGAGAGTAAAAATGAAAAGGCATATTTTGGCAACAAAATTGGGCACACGTGGTTGATGAGTCTTAGAAGACCTGCTCCATCATCTTCAGAGCATTGGAGAAGAAGTATCAGCGATAGTAAAAACTCTTCTGATTAGCATCTTTGCAATGGATTTTTGGCATTGGAGAGAGTAATGCATTTGGGTGTGAAATAGAGAGAAGAATGAATGAATTCCCTTGTGAATTAACGTGATATGGTCCTGCCAAGAGGTTTTGATATCTTTACAATCAGTTATATATATTTAGTTAACAAAACCTCTAATTATCTCCTCATGTACTTGTTAGTTTTATGGCAAGTTTATTATATGTATCTTTCGGCCAATACTCCCCCCTCAGAGTGGAGTGTGAGGATCACAAACGCTCAAATTGGACATAAATGTTGTAAACTGAATCTTTCCCAATGCTTTTATCAAACATCAGCCAATTGTTCTTTAGTTCCAACATGAGTTGTGGTGATGACTCCAACCTTAAGTACGCCACGAACACGATGAAAATCGATCTCAACATGCTTGGTTTGTTCGTGGAAAACCAGGTTGGTAGCGATGTAAAGAGCAAACTTATTATCCCAAAATAGACAAGCGGGTCCGGTTGGCGGGAAACCCAAATCGGTGAAAAATTGACAAAGCTACTTGATTATGCGGGTAGCAATAGACATTGCATGATACTCGGGTTCAGCAGAAGAATGAGATACCACATCTTGTTTCTTAGTCTTCCAAGAAACATGAGAATTGCCTAGAAGATCGACATATGCGGTTAAGGAACATCGTGTGGTAGGACACACCGCCCAATCGGCATTGCAATAAACTATTAACTCAAAATCAGAACTAGACCGTAACAAGATGTCTTGACCAGCAATGCCTTTAAGAAAACGTACCACTCATAATTCAGCCTTCATATGTCGTTCTCATCGTTATTGCATGAACTGGGAAAGGCATGAAATGGGAAAGGAAATGCATCGAGTAAGTGATATCGGGTCATGTATTGGCTAGATAAATGAGACGGTAGACAAGACGTCTGTAATGAGCTGGGACTTCAAGAAAGGCTCTTGCATCTGAACCCAAGTGGTGATTATGTTCCATTGGTGTTGCAGCAGGGCGTGAGTTACGAAGGCATGTGTCACGCACAATGTTTAACACATATTTTGTTTGTGTTAACAATAAACCATCTTTATTACGAGCAATCTCAATACCTAGAAAATATATGAGGTTGCCCAAATCTTTCATATGAAAACAATGACCGAGATAGGCTTTTAACTTGGTGAGAGCTACACGATCATTAACACAAATAATCAAATCTTCTACGTATATAAGAACAAAAATCTCCACAGTACCGAATATAGGTGAATACGGATCATTTTCATCCTCATCATCAGAATCTGGAATTGCATTCGGATTCGATGGCTCCTCATCGACATATCCTCATAGAGTCTGTTTTATATCATATTCAAACCTATTTGGCATATCATCATTCTCATCTTCATCCTCTATCTTACTACGCTTACACTTACCTGATAGCATCTCCTCACTGCATTCCAACAGAAGCAGCTCATGTTGTGATTCTTCATCTTCTCCAACATTTGTCTGATTCACGACAATTTCATGCTTTGACATCTTCGTCTTCACCATCCAGTACAGTCCCTTCCTTCAATTACTTCAACTTCGATTTACAGAGAAATAAGAAAGAACCCTAGTTTTTTTTCCCAAATCGAGTTTCAGATGAATCGATTTTTAGAAGATCCAAAAGTAAAATTACATGATTTTGGTTAACTAAATCTAATTTCCGGTTTGGGTTAGATGACTAAATGCGATTTTTAAACACTAATTATATCACATCCAACAAATTAATTGCAATTAATCCAGATCAATTAATTAGGTGTATCTAGGCTTACTCGAAAAGTCCAGGTGTATGGTGTTGCAGATTTGTAAGTTTAGGTGCAATTACAAGGACTCGAGAAGTACACGGGGAATGACTTTGAACAGTAAAAATGTGGGAGGCAGAGTGATGTCTTCCCAACAATAAACCATCTTTATTACGAGTAATCTCAATACCAAAAAAATATTTGAGCTTGCCTAAATCTTTCATATGAAAACAGTGACCGAGATAGGCTTTAAACTTGGTGAGAGCTACACGATCATTGCCACAAATAATCAAATCGTCTACGTATATAAGAACACAAATCTCCATAGTACCATGAGTATAGTTGAATAAGGAGTAGTCGGCATATGATTGTATAAAACCTGCTTTGAGAAGGGCGGTGGTAAGCTTCTTGAACCAACATCGTGGAGCCTACCGTAAACCATACAAAAAAATTTGTAACCGACATACCTTAGCAGGATCAGAGTGAGTGTAACCATGCAGATCTGATGTACACTTCTTCTTGTATATCACCATGAAAAACGCGTTATGCACGTCCATTTGACGAATCTTCCAATTCTTCGCTGCAACTAGGCGTAACAGGCTGCGTACCATTGTCATCTTAGCCACAGGTGCGAACGCTTCATAATAATCGGTGCCTTTGACTTGGTGATTTCTAAGTACAAAAAACCAGACTTTGTAACATTCCACAGACCCATATGAATGATACTTAATCTTGTAAACCCACATCGTACCTAAAGCAGCCTTTCCTCGAGGTAAATCAACGAGACTCTAAGTCTTGTTGGCTTTGAGAGCAGAGATTTCTTTGCCCATAGCATCACACCATCGCTTATCTTTGACAACCTATTTGTAACTCCTTGGTTCAGTTTCAGCACTTAAAGCTGCAAGAAAAGCATTGTGGCGGAAAAAAAAGCGATCATCATAAATCAGGATTAGTTTGCCATTTTTCCGTTTTTTATTAGTTTTTTGTTTATCGCCTAGTGACAAAAAGATATTTTTGTTTATCTACTATGTAACATTTAAGTATGTAATAGATGATGTTACCTGCACTTTATTTTTATCACAATAATTCACTCATCTAAAGGGACAAAGATTCTACATTGCAAATCATATACTAAAAAAATCATACATTTATTATGACCAAATCTGTTAAATATTGCTATTTTTAATCAGAGAAAAAGGGAGAATAAACTCCCTTTAATTTATTATATAAAAAAATCAAAGAATAATGTCTCTTAGACACAATTTTCCAAGCCAAATATGCCTCATAGGCCTCTCTAACCTCCTGTGGCGGATTAATACAAAAATGATAACTCAATGGTAACAAGAAAGCATAGTTCACTAAACTATCAGCCAGACTCTCTAAATATATGAACAAACATGTAGATCTTATGTACCAACCCATCGAAGAAATCCAACTCGATCTCCGACTACCAATATCCTCAAAGAGAGAGCATGGAAGATACATGCTCCTTACAAACTACGTTATTTTCTCTAAAAAGCTATTTCGGGAGCTATAGTAGTGAATGAAAAACTGTTAATACATAGGTGGCTTTCAGATATGGTGTGCATGTTATGGCGGAAAGCGTGAATCAATAAACCATGCATTTTTTACATATCCTCAAGCAATCCAAAGTTGATCTCTTACACACATACCATTACTCATTCACGGGTTTCTAATAGAGAATATTTATGATAATATTATTTATTTACTTTCACAGAGAGACAAAAACTCCAAAAGTTGGAAAATAGTATAAGCGTACCTATAGATTTTATGGTATATTTGAAAAATAGAAACGAGATGTGTTTCAACAACAAATGCCGAACACCATCACCAGAGCCATGCGATTGTGTAAAGGTTATAAACATCCGCTTATGGCATCAAATTGAGAAAATTTTGTTAATACTATATATACATATATATAACGAGAGGAACTATAATCTATATATGTATCATCTCATATAATATGTCTGTTTGGATATGCAATATGATATTATTATATAAAATATGGAAGTTATGATGATAATATAGCTAATTAAAAAAAATCATAAGAGTGATTATGTGACTTACTATTTTATATATTGAAAGAGAATTATAACTGCAACGGTCAAATCTCTAAAGTCATTATGCATCTCTGTTTTTAAAGTTGGTGTTGATGACGATGAAGTAAAATATATACATGGAGACTCTCAAAAATACTATAGAAAATTAGGTATATTTCAAAAGTATAACACATTTTCAAACGTTCCAAAAATATCACAAAAATGTTTTTGTTCCAAAAATACCACAAATTTGAAAAAAATTTGAACTTCAAATTTAAAACCTTAAACCCCCAAAACCTAACTATATCCCCTTTAAAATTGAACTTTAAACTCTACTTAGTGAACTCAAACCCAAAATTAAAATTTAAGCCCTTTAAATTAAGGTTTTATATTTGTGGTATTTTTAGAAAAAACAATTTAATGGTATTTTTGAAATTTTTGGGAGTATGGTATTTATAGGATCTGAATTTTTATGGTATTTCAAAGAATTTATATATATATATATATATATA
>OVBE01017614.1:0-10358 GCA_900406425.1 Iberis pinnata
TTGCACTTACCTCTATTTCATTCCCTGTTTTTACCTTGCATGCTTTCTTTCCTTAGATTTATTTTTATAGATTTCGTTTTCCATGTCTTCTTTATTTTGTGCATGTTTGTTTACTTAGGACTTGTTAGAAACCCCCAATTTTAATACTTAACTTGAATTANGGATTGACACCTATTATCACTACAACGATATGATAGTGTAATAGGAATTGATAACGTTTTCACACGGAAAATCCTTACTATCAGCAATCTCATACTATCATTGATTTATTGTCGTTTGTTGGTCGTAGGAGTAGAGATTTTTCTTGCTGTGAAATTTGTTTACATGCAAAACAATGTTTTCAAGTATTTTATTAAAGTGATAATAATAGTAATGGATTTTTGACTTAATTCATGGCAACTTATGTGGACCGTACCGTTCACCGAGTTTATGCAATTCTTTTTACTTCTTGTCTATAGTTGATGACTTCTTGCGTGGAGTTTGGGTATTTCTGCTCAATAATAAGTTGCAAACAAGAATTTTTTTTTGAAATTTCTTTGCTTTTACTCAGAGACATTTTGGTCGTCATCGTTCAAAATGATAATGGAACCGAGTTCACTTGTTTGACTACAGAATGGAAAGAACAAGGTATTGTTCATCAATCTTCTTTACCGGTGAAATTTTTGGGTGAGAGTGTACTCACTGCCGCTTTTATAATTAACCGGACTCCATCTACTTCTCTTAAAGGGAAGACTCCCTATGAGGTCTTATATGGTCAAGTACCTAGTTATAATAATTTGCGAGTATTCGGTTGTCTGGCGTTTGCACATCGACAACGGCGTATAAGAGATATATTCAAACATAGGAGCAGAAGATGTGTCATGGTCGGATACCCTTTTGGCAAGAATGGTTGATCTTTATTTGAACTTGAAACTAATGAGGTGTTTGTTTCACGTGATGTTTTGTTTGTGGAGAATGATTTTCCTTTTGCAGCATCATCTCAGACCTCCTCCAGCTCGTCTTCTTTGCCTAATGCTTATGCTTATCTTGATGATGATATAGCTCCTCTTTTTTCTTCAACACAACCACTATCTACTCCGCATGTTGCTGCCATTGATGACGTTGAAGCTTTGCCGCTTGAAGTTGAAGCTTTACCTCTTGAAGCTCTTGTCCCAGTCTCTGTATCGGCCAGTTTTCTTGAGTCTGGTCTGGTGCTTAGTGAGGTTTTAGAACCAGTCTTGTCACCACCCGAATCTGCTTTAGGTCGTGGTTTGAGACAGAAGCATGTCTCTATAATACTTAAATATTTTGTGGTCAACACAACTGTCTTTGGACTTGCAACCGAGGATGATGCAGATTCATCATCTTACCTGATATCTAACTACCATGATAGTAGCTCTTTTAATCCCTCTTATCATCCGTTTTTAGCTTATGTCACTGCAGGAACAAAACTTATTTTGTTATGTGAAGCAGTGATTGAACAAGTCTGGCGGGATGCGATGCACCTAGAGATTAGCGCTCTCGATAACAACTATACTTGCGATCTTGTTGAACTTCCTTTCGGGAAAAGAGCGATTGGCTGTAAGTGGGTATTTAAGATTAAATATCACGCTAATGGAGATATTGAGCGACATAAGGCTCGCCTAGTGGTATTCGGGAATAATCAATGCGAAGGTACAAATTATTCTGAAACCTTTGCTCCCGTCGTTAAAATGACAATTGTTCTCACTTTTTTGAGAGTCACAGTAGCAAAGAAATGGGAACTACATTAGATGGATGTACACAACGCATTTATTCACGGTGATTGCACGAAGAAGTTTACATGCGACCTCCTCCGGGTTTTCGAATAGGTTTGTAGACTCCGTAAGTCATTATATGGCTTGAAGCAGGATCCTCGTTGTTGTTCAAGAAGCTTCGGGGTGCGTTGATTAGCTATGGTTTTACTCAAGCATACAAAGATTATTCTCTTTTCTATATGCGTGAGAATGGCTTCGAGTTATATGTGTTGGTTTATGTCGATGATTTGATTATTGGTGGAAACGATACGCATAGTATTTCACGTTTCAAGAAATATTTAAGTACATGTTTCAAGATTAATGATCTTGGTGATTTACTTGGAATCGAAGTTGCGCGACGTCCCGAGGGTATCTTTCTCTGTCAACGGAAGTATATCATGGACATCATCACCAAGGCTGGTCTTCCCGGATCAAAAGCAATCATATTTCCGATGATTCAACAACATGGACTGGCTGTTTCCGACAGTCCTTTGCTTGGTGATGTCGAGCGTTAACGTCGTATGGTCGAATGCTTAATATATCTCTCGGATACAAGGCTTTACTTGACATATGTCGTTCTTATTTTGTCATAGTTTATGCAACATCCTCGGCATGATCACTGGCATGCTCTTTTGCGTGTTATTTGGTATCTCAATGGGACGTCCGGTAAAAGTATTTTTCTTAAATATTATGGTGATTTGCGTGTTCATAATTGGTGTGATGCAGATTGGGCGAGTTGTCTTTTAACAAGACGTTCGATTAGTGGTTGGGTGATGACACTAGATGACTCTCTGATTGCTTGGAAGACAAAGAAAATTTTTATGGCACATTTTGTGGTGTAGATGTATGTTCATATCTATATATATCGTCTAAGTTAGTTAGGATATTCTCATATAAAACGTCGTTGTATCACATCATATTGATTAACACGAAAAACCTTCTTCCATAGATCTCTGGTTTCTACACCTCTCTAAATCCAAAAATTTTGGCCTATAATGATATGTGTTTGTATGTCGTCTCCTTCATCTGGTTGGTCAAGGCCTTTAGCTGGTTTGGAAGTTGCAATTTGTATTGATCATTGAGTTATTGTCATGTTTACCAGTCATGTTTAGTACCGGACTATTTAGGGAGTTTTTTTTTATATAGGATCTTATGAAGTTTGTTTAAGAAAAATGAAAACAAGAAAAAGATGAATAAATTATCTCTATTGAAGTTAGATTGTATCACAAGTAAAAAAAAAAAAAAAAACAAGAATGCTTGCGAATAGCCATTAATTGTGACCAGGAAGATAATGTAGAAACACTCGAAAAATCCATAGAACACAAAAGGCAAGATAAGAAAGAACCATCAAATACCAAGTAAAAAAACTCTTAATAATGGTTTAGAAACAAGATCGACACTGTGATAAAAGAAATTATAAAATCTTTTTATTTGTTACTATATTTAAATTGATAAGAATCAATTTAAATAGTACCCGAGACATTACAAAAATGCAGCTTCGTCCACTTTTTAAACTCGTAATTTGGCTTTCTTCATCTAATTATTATAAAGTAAAAGAGTATTTTAACGGGAAAAAACGAAAGCCTAGACGGTGTGACAAAGAAATATATTTATATTCAAATAGCCTAGACTGTTGACATGTTCAAAACTTACTGCTACATTTGTCTTTTTGTCTTGCATTATCAATTATCATCAATCTTACAAGTTCCAACCAAGCTCGTCGAAGAACTCCTTCAAAGAAGATAATGGAAGATCCACTTTTACAAGGAGACCCAAACCCGTCACCGTCACCGTCACCGTCACCGACATGGCGAATAAATTTCACGACAGAGCTCAAGAATGTCAGCCTCATGGCAGCGCCGATGGCTACAGTGACCGTTGCTCAATATCTATTGCCCGTCATATCAATCATGGTCGCCGGACATCGCGGCGAGCTTCAACTCTCCGGTGTTGCTCTTGCTACCTCCTTCGCAAACGTCTCTGGCTTCAGCATCATGGTAATTAAAAGAATAAAATAAACCAATTTCAAGATCCAAATTGAAAAAATCTTTATAACTTTGTGCAGTATGGCTTAGCTGGTGCACTTGAAACACTATGTGGTCAAGCTTATGGAGCAAAACAATATGAAAAAATCGGAACTTTCACATACTCTGCAATTGCATCCAACATACCCATTTGTTTCCTTATATCAATTATTTGGATTTATATGGACAAACTCTTGATTTCAGTCGGACAAGACCCTGACATCTCAAGCCTAGCTGGCTCATACGCTGTTTGGCTTATACCTGCATTGTTTGCTCAAGCTGTTCAACAACCTTTGACTCGGTTTCTCCAAACTCAAGCTTTGGTTCTACCTCTTCTCTACTGTGCCTTAACAACTCTTTTGTTTCATATTCCCATTTGTTGGACTCTTGTCTATACTTTTGGTCTAGGAAGTAATGGAGCTGCCTTGGCTATTAGTCTCTCTTACTGGTTCAATGTCTTGATTCTTGGTTCCTATGTGAGATTCTCTACTTCTTTTGACAAGACGCGTGGTTTTGTATCTGATGATTTCCTTTCGAGCGTCAAACAGTATTTCTCCTATGGAATACCATCAGCAGCTATGATTTGCTTAGAATGGTGGTTGTTTGAGCTCCTTGTATTGTCCTCTGGATTCCTCCCTAATCCGAAACTCGAAACCTCTGTTCTTTCCATTTGGTAATTTATGCTTCTTTTCTTTATCAATTTTATCACTTTCAATTGATACGTCCATGGCCTTAGGCCTGGACATTCAGTTAACCATTCAGCTTCAGTTCGATTGTACTCCATTACGGTTAGTATGATATAAAATCTATTGGGTTAATTTTGGTATTTCGGTTTCGGTCGGTTTAGGTCAGTTCGGATACCTATATATATATAAACATATATATAATAAAGCATTTTGGCTATATGGATATCGGTTATTAACCGAAACCAGTGGATAGTATATATAATATCGACTCACTTAACCCGAATTTTCGGTATAGTGTAGGAACTGCTTATTGGCTCTGCTTATTGTGGTCCATATGTTAGGAAAAAAAACAATTGATGCATCCATATATTCAATGTTTATTATTGTTGTGTTCATTACAGTCTTACAACAGGATCTCTACACTATGTCATTCCAATGGGTATATCTGCCGCTGGCAGTACGCGGATTTCAAACGAATTAGGAGCCGGGAATCCTGAGGTTGCGAGGCTCTCAGTGTATGCTGTTGTTTGTCTTTGGTTCCTAGAAGCTACGATTTCTTGCACAATTCTCTTCACTTGCAGGAACATATTCGGCTACGCATTTAGCAACAGCAAAGAAGTTGTAGACTATGTCACTGAGCTATCACCTTTACTTTGTCTATCATTTATCGTCGATGGATTTGCTGCAGTCTTTGGTGGTAATAAAATAAACTCCCAAAAACTAACAAAAATGAAATATAACAATTGATCTAACGACACGAAAAAATGTGTTATATATGTGGGAAAAAAGGAGTTGCTAGGGGAAGTGGGTGGCAACATATTGGAGCTTGGGTAAATGTGGTGGCTTACTATCTCATAGCAGGACCCATTGGAATTTTCTTAGGATTTTGGTGTCACATGAACGGTAAAGGACTATGGATTGGTGTGGTCATTGGATCTGCCGTGCAAGGCATCATATTGGCTACAGTCACTGCTTGCATGAGTTGGAACGAGCAGGCACATTGCATTTTCTATTTGTTTACTTGACCATTCGTTGTGTTTATGTACTCAACTTGCTTGTTGCTCATATCTTGATATTGCAGGCTGCAAAAGCAAGAAAGAGAATAGTTGTAGGGACTTCTTCGCTTGGAGATGGATTTGCTTGAAGTTTACTTTATCTATCTTTGGAAAGAAGTCACAGATTTTGTTTTTGGTCTATTAATGGTGTAATATTGTTGACAAAGCAAAATATGTAACTCTCACGACAATATTCCTGTCTGCACTATAATTTATTTTTTTGGTCAAAGTGTGTTATCTTTTCTAACATTTTAATGTTTTTCTTCTTTACATTGTCTAAAACCACTTCCATTGGAGGTGTTTAGAGGGTTGTTAAAGGGTAACTTAGTGTATTTAGATTATTAAAATAAATCAAAATACTTTCATTTGTCTAAGATTGACTCTTAGATAAGCAGTTTTAGAATAATTTTATTTTTGATGAAATTTTAAATTTATATATCAGACGACAAATAAAAAGTTATTTACAAAGAAATAGAAGTTCGAAAAACGCTGGTAAAAACTGAAGAAGAAAAGCTTGATGTGGTGTGGTATGAGGATGCCTCGTTAAAACATGACTCTAGAAAACCCAATGGAACAAAACTAGAGCCAGGAAAAAGAGTACAGTCCTCATACCCAGCAAAGACTAAAGATAAGAAAGAGAAAATAAGCACAAGAACGAAGACAATCAATGTAATGAGGACCATCGCTGAGCTAACGTGAAGAGTGCGGAGTCGGACCCATAGTTGAGACTCTGTATACGATCCTTGATGAGCTGTATGATCGCCGTACGGAGTTGTGTAGTATTTTTGGTTGGCTGTCCATGAATCCTACTATTACGTTTCCTCCAAATATGATAGACATACGTTTGGAAAAGCATCTTCACGAGTGTCTTGTCAACATGGGAGAGCGAGGAGCGTCGTAGAGAGACTAGCGTAATATGCCAATATGGATTTGTGCATCAAGCTAGTATCGGTTGAACTAGAGGTTCCCATATGGTGTATGAGAATGGACAAGCAAAGAAAATGTGATCTCTGGATTCATCAGGTTCTCCATAAAGTATGCAAGCCTGAAGATGCCCCCAAGTTCTCATTCTAGCACCTGTAGTTAACCTGTCAATCACAGCAAGCCAAGTAATGAATGCATATCTAGGAATAGATTGGGGAAACCATATCGTAGAAAACCACGGCATCCTTGGACCCCTTGAACGGATCAAAGTCCATGTGGATGTAGGGGAGAATTCATGCTTGAATTCATCATTTTGCTGCCTCCATAGTGGTGTATCAGGAGGCTTCAACGATATCGGGCAGTTGAGCAGCATAAGACGGTCTCTGACGTCACGGATATGAGCATCCCGTGGTGAATGAATAGCCCATTGACCAGAGCGGACAGCTTTGGAAACCCGTGCAAGACGAGGAATCCCCATTGCTCGGATACCTGCATCACCAAGAAGATTATACAAAGAACCAAAAGGAGACCAGTGATCAAACCAGAAGGACGTTGATAATCCATTTGAAATATCCATGCGGAGAAACTGTGATGCTAGGGGACGGGTCTTCAACAGTTTGTACCACATCCATGAACCCCGAGTCATGATTTTGGCATCCCAAAAAGTTATATTACGGAGTAAGTATGCCTTGGTCCAAGCTCTCCACAGTGAAGGTTGGCTAGAATATAAACGCCATATGAGAGACAAAGAATTAACCATAGAGGTATCTGCAAGTTTCCGAATCCCAAAACCGCCTTCTTCCTTAGGCCTGCAAACATCATTCCAACATAGCTTGTACATAGAGTGATTAGTAGTTGTACCAGACCATAGAAAATTGCTACAGAGACTATTGATCTGAGATAAACAACTCTATGGCAGCCGAAATGCCGACTGCCAAAAATTTACCGTACTAATCATGACCGAGTTAATAAGTTGTACCCGTCCCGCAAAGGATAAGAGCTTAGCCGACCAGGAAGTGATCCGAGCTCGTACCCGATCAATAAGGGGAGAGTAGTCGGCAGCGGTAAGGGATTTGGTAGTCAGAGGAAGACCCAGATAACGAACAGGGAGAGTACCAATAGGTAAATCCAGAGATTCAAGATATTGTTGGAATGCTGGCGTTGGAGTTCCTGGGTAAAATATGGAGGATTTTGCAAGGTTAAAACGTAAACCGGAGGCTGAACCGAACCGCTCCATAACCTGAAATATGCCTTTTAATGAGTCAAGCGTGCCATCTGAGAAAATAAGAATGTCATCTGCAAAACTAAGATGGGTGAGTCCAATAGAACGACAATGAGGGTGATATCCTATTAGATTGGCAACCGCTGCAGCATTAAGCATATACGATAAAACATTACTCGCAAGAACATATAAGTAAGGAGATAGGACACAACCCTGACGAATACCCCGTCGGCTTGGAAAGTAGCCTGCCAGTTGACCATTTACCATAATGGAGAATGAAGCCGTGGATATACACGTGTAAATCCAATGGATCAACGATCAGGGAAGCCCATGACCTGCAAAACGGAAACTAAGAAACCCCAATCAATTGTATCAAAAGCTTTTGAGATATCAAGTTTAAGAGTGGAGCGAGGGGAGAGGGACTGCTTGTGGTAATCCTTTACAACTTCTGTTGCAAGTAAAACGTTCTCCAATAGTAATCTATTTTGAACAAAAGCACTCTGGTTTGGAGCAATGGCTTCCGGAAGGTAGATCTTGAGCCGATTAGCAAGTATCCATGAGATGACTTTGTAGATGACATTACAACAGGAGATTGGCAGGTAATCTTTCATTGATTGAGGATCCTCGCCTTTAGGTATAAGAGCAACCAGAGTGGCATTGATACCTGCAGGGAGAAACCCAAACAAAAAGAAAGATTGAACCGCATTAACAAAATCATTACCAATGATAGGCCAAGAAGCTTTGTAAAATTCTGTAGTATAGCCATCGGGACCAGGAGCCTTGTTAGAAGGCATGGAAAGGAGGGTTTGATGGACCTCTGTAGCCAATACCGGAGCTACAAGCGCTATACTAGCCTCACGTGAACAACGAAATAAGAGTAAACTCTCCAACTCATCATGAGGAATAGCATTGGTAGCAATATCAACTTGCATAAAAGATTTGAAATGATTCACCGCCTCTGACTTGATTTTAGAGTGATTCGTAGTAACAATCCCCGAGGCAAGCCTAAGTCTACGAATTGTATTCCTCGATACTCTCGACTTCGCAACATGATGAAAGAATGTTGTGTTGTGATCTCCATGCGCAAGCCATGTGATGCGGGACTTTTGTTGGAACATACGCTCTTCGCAGGATGCAAGCGAGCGCCAATCCCGAGATGTAACTTCTTCAGCCCTTAGATTCATCTCCGAGGGATGATTAAGAACCTGATTTTGGCAATGAAGAAGATGATCATAGGCTGTCTGGGTACGAGAGTGAATATCACTGAAAGCTGTTGAGTTAAGATGTCGAAGATGTGCTTTCAAGGTCTTTAACTTCAAGTACAAAAATCGCAAAGCAACTCGAGAATGATGAAGAGGAGCAGAGGAATTCCAGTGTGACCTGAGAACACATAAAAATGAGGAATCATCAATCCAAAAATTATTAAACTTGAAAGGGTTGCGAATTGAATTAGAAGATGCCGCAAAATGGACAACACAGCGAGTGTGATCCGAGACGCCGTTTGCTTCGAAAACCGCATAAGCATGGGGATAAGTGGAAGACCATGAGTAATTTATAAGGGCTCGATCAAGCTTTTGGCTATAGGATTGTCACTTTGATGGTTCCACCATGTGAAACGAGGTCCTAGATATTCCAAGTCGGTTAAGTCACAATCATGAACGAAGTCCTGGAATTGGTTCATGCCATGCAAACGATTGCGTGGTCCTAATGAAGAATGGTCTGAGACTGCTAGAAATTCATTGAAATCACCTAGGACTATCCAAGGGACATTTCGGGGACCATAGGCTTGATAGCTTTGACGTAATGACTCCCATAACTGCACACGTTCTGCCTGAAACTTTGAAGCATACACACAAGATATTAACAAGACATCACCCGATAAAAGAGTTAAAAGAGCTGTGATGAGTTGAGAAGTGAGGAGAATGGGTGTTACTACGACCCCCTCCTTCCAAAAAAGCCAAATACGGCCAAGACGATGAGCTGAGTAGTTGTGAATAACACTCCACCCAGGAAGAGCCGATTGAACTACTGAAAGGAAATTAGGAGACTGCACACAAGTTTCTAAAAGACACCCCAACTGAGGTGAGGTTGAGCAAATCCAATTACAGACAATATCATGCTTCCAAGGCTGATTAAAGCCTCTGGTGTTCTAAGCAAATAAAGCTATCACATTAGTGTCTCCGCGAGGAGACGTTTGTTGCTTTTTTTAATAGGCCCTTGTGTCGCTAGTTTGCGCGAAGCTAGCGATGGAAAATATTCTTTGGCTTTAGATTTGTAGTTGTTCTTAAAAGTAGCAAGAGAGGTAGAATCATCTTGGACATCATGATCATAATTCGAGAGTTGACCTTCCTCACGGTCATCCAGACAATCAATACTCGAATCCGCTAGTGGGGAAAAACGTGATGGGGAGACTTGAGAGCTAGAGCCTGAGCGTTGAGTAACATTCTTAGTGGAAGATTTTTGTGAGATACGACCTCCACGCACGAAAATTGACCATTCCTCCTGGTCGTTATGAACCTGAGTTGACGGGTTCAAGGGCAAAGTGGAAGAGACGTTAGCCACGGGAATTGATGAATTAACTTCACCCTTGTTTGTAACAATTTCAAGAGCAAGGTCCATGAGTGATATAGATGATGCTTTTGTAACACCCCGTTTTCAGTCAACCCCCTTTTGACCAAATCCGAGGTTGTTAC
>OVBE01017615.1:0-10357 GCA_900406425.1 Iberis pinnata
TAAGATCCACAATCGTCTTAATCACATCCGCCGAAAGAAGCTTCTCCAAACTAAAGTATATCAAGAATTATATGCGTTCGACAATTTCACAAGAAAGATTGAATGGATTAGCTATGATATCTATTGAAAGTGCTATAATTGAAGAAATAGACTATGTGAGTCTAATGAACGACTTCGCAGGAAAAAAANTCATAATTTGTTTTTTCTTCTTATCGGATTTATCGTTTTTAACGATTTTTTAGTTGTTGTTCTTTTTTAGTTCAATTTTTTTTTCAATGATAGACCACCTTATTTTCTCGATTAGGACCACTATTTTTGTTGGATCGGTCCTGATAATAGATAACTAAACTGTATAACAATATTCTATTGAATTATATTTTTTATATTAATTATGTTAAAATGAAACAACTGGTTTTAGGTGCAACATGATGGTGGTGGTGTATGATTATGCTGAGGACAACAACTTTTTTGGAATTTAAAATTTTCATGCAAAGTTGTCGTTTTTAAGATTATAATATCGTTTTTTTATTGTTGAAGATTTTTCTTTTTTTTTTGCCAATTTCAAGAATAACTTTTTTACATTATTCCGGATTTCCTTCTCACCTAATTTTGTTATGATACACGATATATACTTTTCCACCGTCCAGCTATAATTGTTTTGTTTTCCTTTTAAAGGATTTCCAAATTAAATTGCATAAATGAAATTACAAGCTATAATCTAAAAACATCTTCATCCATAAACATTATTGTAGTGTTGAAATTACATTAAAATAGTGTAATTTTAACACTAAACTTTTTTTTATCTCCAAATACAACACAAAATTTCACACTAAAAATATTTATTATTATTATTATATTAATAGTTTACATATATTTATCATTTAATAATTTTTAGAAAACACATAAAAATTTATATAAAAAATGTTGTTATATATATTATTTTATTGTTATTTATTTTATTATTTTTTATTTTTTTAATTATGAACAATGCACCAAATTTGGTGCGATACTGTAGCACAACACTAAAATGGTGTAATTTTGCAGTTCGGTTGGAGAGGTTTTAGTGTGAAATTAACACTAAAATAGTGTTATGGCGTTAGGTTGGAGATGACCTAAGATCATATAGTTTTTAAAAGTTTAGTAGAGTGATGCGGCAGATTGTTTTACGACTTGTCCGAAACATAGTATAATGAATTGTTTCCTTAATCTTGAAATGGGTCCTTGACCAAGTTTATATACAAGACTGCACAATAAATATGGAATGTACGATATGAGAATATACAGTTATGCTAATTACACATATAGATGCCTTAATACCCCCCCTCCCCCTAAGTTGAAGAGTGTAGATCACAAACTCCCAACTTGAGAAGAAATGATGTGAATTCCTTCTTCCCGAGAGCTTTTGTGAGTATGTCGACTAGTTGTGTATGGCTCGGAACATGGAGAGCCCGAATCTTCCCTGCTAGCATTTCGTCGCTTATGAAGTGGTAATCTGATTCTACATGTTTTGTCCGTTCACGTATAACTGGATTGGCGCTTAAATGTATGGCGGATAAGCTGTACGAGTAGAGCTTAATTGGTTTGGGAAAAAAAGACCAAAAGACCGCAACAGATTCTTGAGCCATAGCAATTCCTGAACCATATTAGACATAGCGCGGTATTCCGCTTCCATACTCGACCGAGAAACAGTCTGTTAGCGTCGAGTTTTCCAGGATACAGGGTAGTTAACTAGTTGAATAAGCCAGGCCGTGAGAGAGCGACGAGTAAGCGGGTATCCTGCCCAATATGAGTCGTACCAAGCGATGGGTAACAGAGGTTTTCCAGATCTTAATATAATCCCTTGTCCAGGCTTGCTCTTGAGATAGCGTACAACCCGTAACGCCACTTCCCAATGCGCCAATTTTAGAGCCTGCATAAACTGGGACAACACATGAATAGAGTAAGAGAGTTCTGGCCGGGTTACCGTGAGATATATTAAGCGAGCAATGAGCTTCCTGTAACGTGATGGATCCTCAAACAAAGGACCAGTATCCAACGAAAGTTTGTGGTTTTGGTCCATGGGGAAATAAAAGTGGTTTAGCACCGAGAAGGCCCGTTTCAGATATGATGTCAAGAATATACTTTTGCTGACATAGATAGATACCCGTAGCAGTCCTAGCAACCTCAAGACCATGGAAATATTTGAGTATTCCAAGGTCTTTCATATGAAAGCAAGTGCTTAGATAGGTTTTGAATGCCAATATGTTGGATGCAGAGTTTCCAGCAACTATGAGATCATCAACATATGTAAGTACATGTAATTGTATACCATCTTTATCGAGTATGAAGAGAGAGTAATCAGGCCGAGATTTAGTGAAACCATATGCTTTTAGTGCAAGTGCCAGCTTCGCGAACCAACAACGCGACGCTTAACATAGACCGTATAAGCTTTTATGGAGACAACAGACCTTCGTCTTATCGGGTGTACGAAAACCAGGTGGTAACTGCATAAACACCTCTTCCTTAAGATCCACATGTAAAAAAGCGTTATGCACATCCATTTGGTGGATTTCCCAATTCCGGGATGCAGCTATATGTAAAAAACACTATACCGAAGTCATTTTGACAACGGGGGAAAACGTCTCTGTAAAATCCTCTCCCGGAATCTAATGATCACCAAAGACGACTAGGCGAGCTTTATATCGTTCTATGGAACTATCTAATTTGTATTTTATGTAATATACCCATTTAAACCTAAGCACCTTCTTACCCGGTCGTAGTGTTTCAATTGTCCAAGTAGATTTTTCTTCAAGAGCATTGATTTCATTCTTCATTGCTTGTTGAAAGTTCGGGTCTATCATAGCTTGAGAATAGTGACGGGGGACTGTAACTGCAGATATAGAAGTAAGAAAACTTTTGTGATTCTCTGAAAATCTGGTACAAGTCATGAAATCCTCTAGTGGATAGCAAGAGCTATCACGGACTGTGTTTGCAACAAATTCTTTTAATCTAGTTGACCGAGTTCTATTACGATGACCACGTCTCAATTCTTGCTGCACATAAGGTACCACAGGAGCATCAGACAATTCCGCGGGTTTACCAGGTACCACATGATCTAATGCAGGCAGTGCTACTGCAGGTGTAGGCGAGACTTCATTCAACAAGGTCTCGGGAGTAGCTGCAACATCTGGTGAGGGCAATATCTCTTCTAGAATAGGGTCAGTCGGAAGGTTGCTTCAGGAGCCTGCGAGAGAGGATTATGAACAATGCGTGATGAAGGAGAGACATATTCCTCATCATAGTTAGGTGGCACAAAAGACGCAAGAAGTAGATCATTTGTAGTTGTATCAAGTGGAGCATTTTTGTAAGGAAATGTGCTTTCATCAAATATGACATCACAAGATACAAACACTACATCAGTTTCAATATTGTATAAACACCATTCCTTCTTTCCAAAAGGATAACCAAGCAAGATGCATTTGGTATTGCGGATGGCGAATTTATCCCCTTTATGTTGCTGGTTATGTGCATAGCAGAGACAATCTATGATCCATAAATATTGTAGTGGCAGAGGACGTGAGTAAAGCATCTCAAAAGGAGTCTTACCATTAAGAGCAGAGGTAGGAGTCCGATTAATTAAATAACCCGCAGCTAGCACACATTGTGCCCAAAACTCAATTGGTAGATTGGCATCAAACCGTAGTACTCTTGCAATATTAAGAATATGTCGATGTTTACGTTCGACTCTCCCATTTTGTTGAGGAATACCAACACACGATGTGTGATGAACGACCCCATTATCCCGAAATTAATCAGTGAGACATAGAACTCACTGCCATTATCACTCTGAAAGGTCTGAATTCAAGTGTCAAATTGTCTTTCTATAAAAGAAATAAATTGTTTGATCCGTGTGGGTGCAATATGTTTATTTGGAAGTAGATATATCCATAGAGAGCGAGTATAGTCATCCAAGATTGTAAGAAAGTATTGGGAACTACATAGAGATGGAGTCCGATAAGGGCCCCAGATATCGCAATGAATAAGTTCAAAAGCAGTTGTTGTCTTAGTAAAACTGGTGGAAAAAACATCACGACAGTGTTTAGCTCTAATGAAAATCTTACAGAGCTTATTGTTTACAACTTTAGAGTCTGATACATATGAAATAGATAAATTTTACAAAGCTCTCAAGGATGGATGTCCAAGCCTGCGATGCCATACCTCTCGAGACACACTTGCCGTGGAGCTTGTAACCACAACAACTTGTTTCATACATCGAAAGAAATATAATCCATTAATATGCTCAGCTACTCCAATCAGGATCCTGGTAATGCAGTCCTGAATAACGCAAAGCATATCATTAATATGAAAGACGCAAGACCAATCTCTGGTTAATTGGGAGACAATGATTAAGTGACATCAAAGACCATCAACTACTAAAACATTATGTAAACTGAGTTCTGCTCCTAACTGAATTGAGCCAGACTGAACTGAGGTAGTAAATCTACCGTCTGGAAGTCTGATCGAAGTTGGAGACGCATGATGAATGTCGGTTAAATAGTCACAAGAACCAGTCATGTGGTTTGTGGCTCACGAGTTTAAAATCCAAGATTCACTTAGATCTTTACCTGTGAGACGGTCAGAAGGGGTTGGATTACGGTCATCCAAAATTCGCACAAGTGTACGCTACTGGCTCTCATTAAGTCCATTGAATCCCGCAGCAGTAGGTGTCATAAGACCTTGAACAGGGGCAATAAACACAAGGGAACTCATCGCATTGACCATTGCTGAATCTTTGGCCACTGTTTGTTGAGCATTAGAAGATCTAGCTCGATTACTTTGAGATTTTCCATGAGGACGATCTCCCCACCAAGGCGGGTAACCAATTTGACGAAAGCATTGTTCAGCCAGGTGACCAGTTTTTCACGAGAATCAGTAGGAATACGAGGGTTGCGAGTGGTCTGAATTGCAAAGCTAACACCATCAATGGGAGTAGAGTGTTGTTCGCTTATGAAAAGGTAATCTTCTTCTTGAGTCAAATGCGTTGTAGACATCATCAAGAGAAGGAAAAGGTACCCGCGAGAGAAGAGTAGACCGTAGAGGAGCATAAATGTCATCAAGAACCCGAAGAAGTTCATGGACACGGTCTGCATCACACTCTTGCTCAAGGGCATTGTTGATACTTCAAGTACATAAGCCACATGAACACTGCTTAGGTTGACGGTAATCCATCAATGTCGACCATAGTTTATTGAGAGAGCCAAAGTAGGATTCAATTGATTGTCCCTGTTGACGTGAGTTTGCTATCTCAGTCTTGATCCGCTGTATCTTAGATCCGTTCTTGACTGAGAATCGTTTGTGAATATGATCCCAAAGTTCGCTAGCTACATCACGATGGGATAAATTAGAACGAATAGCGGGATCAATGGTGATTTGATCCAATAGACCACTAAAGCATTATTCGTCCACCAATGTTCAAGATTTGGTGAGTTGGTAGCAGGTTTGGGTATCGTTCCATCAACGAAACCAAACTTCTTACGAGCTTTGAGCGAAAGACGGAGACTAGCGGCCCATTCATCATAGTTGGGACCACGTAGTGATGGTTGGGATATAACACATCCCAAATTATCACTAGAGCTCAAGTCATAAGGGAAGATTGTCTTTCTTTGGACATGACTTGTTTTATTGCCAACATTATTCTCGGTCATCTTGAAGGAAAAAGTGAAGAACAAAGAAAAAATAAAGTAAGATCAGAGAAATCAGAGATAAGCACAGACGTAGAAGTGTGTGTGGCGGCCGTGTGTTTTTGAAAAAGAAACCCTAGGAAGACTCTGATACGCTGTCAGAAATAGAGTATAATGAACTGTTTTCTTAACTTTGAAATGGGTCCTTGACCGAGTTTATATACAAGACTCTAGAAGCAAATATGAAATGTACGATATGAGAATATACAGTTATGCTAATTACACATATAGTTGCTTTAATACGACTGTGATTTTTTATAGACATGGTTTATGCCTGTGATTAAGAATGCATTTTGTGATTAGAAATTCAACAGTTTTACTTTCACTCATCTTCATATAACTAGTTACCTAGAGTTATAATACTTACGGAAATATACATGGAGTGACAAAAGTATATGAAAAGTTACATGCGTAAATAATTTTTTTAAAACCCTGATGTAAAACTAAGAACAATGGATTTCAAGACCTATAATTTTATTCCATTAACATATACATTCATTAAGATTTATCAAATCGACTAATCTCTTAAAACAAGGCCAACAATATTCATCAAAGACTACTGGATTTGGGATGCTACAATTAATGGAGAATACTCAGTCAATACTGGGTACTGGAAAGCATTCCAACAGCAAAAGAAGAATGAGCTAGCTCAAGCTACTGCATTACCATCTCTTAATCCAGTGATTTCACAAATATGGTCCATCAAAGCCCCCTCAAAACTCAAAATCTTCATATGGAAATCCTGCAAAAAAGCCATCTCAGTGGCAGATCTGTTGGCCAAGAGGGGTATGAAAGTTCAGAACATGTGTCAAATATGTGGATTTGAACCTGAAACAATCAACCACATACTTTTCACATGCCATTTAGCTAGACAGGTATGGGCTTTGATGCATATACCGACCCCTCAAAACGGCTTCTGTAACATCTCAACGGCTTCAAACATCCATCATCTGTTATTACTTGCCAAGAACAGTCACATTTCTGATGTACAGAAATTTTCTTTCCCCTGGATATGCTGGTATTTATGGAAGAACCGAAACGCTTTAGCCTTTGAAGGTAGATGTTTCACGGTTCCAGAGATACTAAAAAAGATTGAAGACGAGTTCACGGCTTGGACTTCAGCACAGGGCAACAATACGACACCTTTGTCCCTTCACCAAACGGCTCCTACCTTGCAGGTCAATTCTAATCAGTGGACTCCACCCAAACCAAACTGGGTGAAATGCTCCATAGCTTGTTCCTGGACCTCTGCAAAAACGGTAACAGGGGTAGCTTGGGTTGTAAGGAACACCCTAGGGGAAGTTCTTCTCCACAGCAGAAGAGCTTTTTTCAATTGCAGAGATTTGGATCAAGCAAGATTCAAAGCATTTTTATGGGCTATGGATGATATGCTCTCTCTCAAGTTCCAAAAAATTGCCTTTGCTTTTGATGCCAAGAACTTACTTTCGGCCATTAACAGACCCCCGGACTGGTCCTCATACCGTTTTGAAATCTCAGAATCTCATCTTCGTCTAGCTCAGTTCTTAGATTGGTCCTGTTCTTTTGAACCACAAAGGTTGAATCGAGGAGTCACTCTCATTGCTAAAAGTGTGTTAACCTATCACCTCGTTCATTCTTATGTACAAGCAGGCCCCCCTGCGTGGCTGGTTAATACTTTTAGAGAAGAGAGTAATCTTCCTCCTAGGCTCTGAAGCTTTCTTTTGGTTTCTGTTCTGCTTGTATTCTGTTTTTTCCTTTTGTTGGATTGCCCTGTTCTTACTCTAAACTCTGTCTCTTCCTCTATTTATATATATTCCCAGTTGACAAAAAAAAAATATCAATAAGAAACCACTTTATAAACCAAAAATCTTATATAATTAGTTAACTATTCAACAATAAAATCAGCCTTTAGCACAACACCAAGTCACCAACCAATCCTTCACATTCAAGAGCCACAGTTTTTCTTCCAATTTTGTATTAGACCAAATAAAACCTACGAGGCTTTTAGTATCACATTATGATACATGTTTTCCAACGAGCATACCCATTCTAAAAATATTAGTGTTATTAACAAAAGTGTCCATCTATCGACTTTTTTTTACCACCCCTTACAAATACTCATTTAGTAATGGAAAATCATATGTATCATATACATCGTCAGCATTCAGATGTAGCATCACTACAAAAAAACAATCAATTTGTAACTGAGGAAGTAGTCCTAAGGTAGTCGCAAAAATAGAATTTTTGACTAATTTGTGACTACAATATGTAGTCGCAAATAAAATTACTAGTCGTAAATTTGCGACTACTTTGAGACTGATTACGTAGTCTCAAATTTGCGACTATACTGAGACTGTATGTAGGGGTGTCAATTGAGCTTGTCCGCGTGAACATATTTTTTTTGCGGACGCTTCATGGGGAAGCCCGCATGGACGCGGACCAAATTATGTAATAACTCTCGCGTTCAAATGTGCTTATCCGCGGACGTCCGCTTAACATATTTTTAATTTTTAATTTTTAAGTTTTTATGTTTTGTGACTTTTATTATTAAATTAATTCAAATTCAACATATAAAAACTTTTTTATATATATAAAAACTCTAAAAAAATTTAAAACTTATACAAATCACTTTTTATAATAATTTAATAAAAAATATATAAGATGCAGAAAAGTAAGAATTTTTTTTACATATTAAATTTCTCTAGAATATATTAAACTATATAAAATTTAAAATATAAAATAAATTTTATATCTTTTTATAATTTTAGAATTTTTATAATTTTTTTATAATTTTAAGTGTTTCTTATAATTTTCATTTTTAAATTTTTTTATTTTATAGAATTTAGATTTAGACCTAAAATTAATGTCAAAATGGACCCATGTCCGCTTGGACAAGCCCACTACGGACATCGGACAATTTTGGGCATTGTCCAATTGGCCCGCTTATATTACGGACATGTCCATGGACAGTCCGCGTTGAGGCGGACTGGGCCTGGCCCGCGGACAATATGTCCAACTAACACCCCTAACTGTATGTATTGTTTCTTAAGTTGCCTCAAATTAGTCGCAAATTTGAGACTACATTAACACTGATTATTTAGTCGCAAATGTACTATTGGGAGACTACTTATTTAGTGACAAATTTACGACTAAAATGAGACTAATCTAGTTGTGACTTAACAGTCGCAAATTAGTCACAAATTTTTTTTACTGATTTGCAACTAGTTTGCAATTTCATTTTCAATCACAATATCGTCTCAAATTTGCAACTGATATGAGATTGTTCTGCAATTAATTTTTTTTACTAATTAATAAAATATTATATTATTAATTAATAAATTTAAAATATAAAATATTAATTAGAAAAATATTAAAAAAAACATTAGGTTAATACAAAATTAAAAAATTTAGGTTTTTAAAATTTTTAAAAACATACAAAAGTACATAATTAAATAGTTCGTAAATGAGACTTCTAATCCTCTTCGAGAACCGGATCTAGATGATGCATAATTCAAGCCATATGAGCTGCAAATGCAAGATCTTGGTTCCTGGATATAGTCAACCATCATCTCAAAATTTGAATACTTTTCTTTGCTAATAGCATCATGACAATCCATTTCGGCTTTAAACTCTGATTTCCGTCGGACATTCTCGGTAGCTTGCTCCTCAATCTTTTGTTGAGCGGCCAAAAATTGTTCTTTCAGTGAGACATATGCTTATGAACTCGAACTTGAAACATCCTTTTTGCCTTTTCCGTAACTCCTTAATAGACTAGAAACTCCATACAAAATTTCCTCTTTCGTCAGAAATCGTAGACTACAATAATAAAATAAAAAATACCAACATAATTTCAACTTCATGTCATAAAGTACCATTGTTAAAACACAACTATTACCTTTATGAACAAGACATCCAATTGTTTCTTTGTAGGGGTTATACGTCGTGAAGTACCACACTCGGAAGCTCATCATCCTCCTCTTCACACTGAGCTAAAACAATATCCAAGTTCTTCTGATAAGCTTCGCATACTAGTTTCGCCTTCCCGTCAACAAATGTGTCGTCGGGTCTTGTGTGAGTCTTTATAAAAAATTCAGCAATCACCACAGGTCTTCCTAATTCGCGTTCCTAAAATTTATTTTAAATCATGTTAGTAATCAACTAATTATAAGTTAAAACATTTAAGTTAATGTTGATTAGTGATTGTTATATACTCCATATTAGCCACTGAAAGTTTTTAGAGCATAGATCTCCATCCCAAAGAGATTCCGAACAATTAAACGAGAAGTATAAACTATTATATACATATAATCCCACAAAACTGATAATTTTTTTTTTTTGTCAACTGAAAAATTTATTGATTAAGAAAGATTACAACCATTGTATAGTCCTGCTTAGATGATTCAACCTAGCTCTTTTAGCTAAACCATCAGCTACCATATTTTCAAACCTAGATACAAAATAAACTCTAAATCGTTCAAATTTTGGTATAAGATCAGAGATATCCCAGAACAGAGAAATAGCTTCCTTAGTAGGTATTCTACATCACCATTCAAGCTGCTTGGTAATGGATAGGATGTCAGTTGTTGAATCTAGGGTCGTCAATCCCCCTTGATTCGGGTTCGTCTTTGAAAGGGTTAGCAAAAATGAGGTGGAATAGT
>OVBE01017616.1:0-10357 GCA_900406425.1 Iberis pinnata
TATATATATATATATATATACATATATTTTTTTTTAAAATGTCTAATCCAAAAATAAATAAATAAAATATTATATTATTTTTTAATTTTGTTTCACCCCCAAAAATTGAAGGACCGACCTTGATAATACATTCAATATCTAAACCATTTTTAGTCTTTTTAATGGACATATAAAAAAAGCTTTGATCTCATCTAGTTTTCCAGAAAGGATGGCTCATTCGCTGCGTCTAACATAACAAAAAACCGTCTTGCTTCTAAATTGGGTTCTTCATACGAAATCTGATTCGTTTCTATATTTTCTTTATAAACGTCATTAACCATTTGAACCGTAGCTGCACAAAATCTAATTCCGTTCTACGTTCCTCTATCTTATTGGCCAATGGTTCGCTACCGCTAGTACTAGCAACAATGTTCGCTACCAATACTACTAGTAACAATATCATGTCGTTCGCCATGTAAAAAAAAAAAATCTTATAACTCGGCATAAAACCATTCCTATACAAGTGATCCCAAACCATATCTATCCTGATATTATGAGAATTCCGACATACAGAGCATGTACATATTAACTTACGACTGTGTTGTGTCCGAAGTTGTCGACATGCTAATTTCATGAATTCGATAACACCAAGCGCATATTCGTCGTTCAAAAGGTTTGTATCTGGATCCATTCTTTCATTGTGCTTCCATGATCGAAAATAAGGAGGAGTAGACATATTCTTTGTATAATATATGTGTTGAATGTGTGAAAAATGAAGGTGAGGTGGTCTGTTTTTATAAGCGTTTTTTGTGACGGAATCCTGACGGATATATCCGTCAAGAAGTACGAATGTAACCATTGGCTACAGTCATAAACGGCTAATTTGTACCGAAAAAATTTTCTGACGGATTCTTGACGGATATGTCCGTCAAGAAATATCCGTCAGAATTTTACTGACGAACTTTCATTCGTCAAGAATTCCTGATGGATGAATGTCCCTCAGGATGTCCGGTCACTTTTATTGATGTTTTCTTGTAGTGACCACATGCTGGAATTTTTACTATGATAACGAATCATCCAAAGAAAATATTATTTGTTTGTACATAAGGAAAAACTTTAATAGATATTACATTTTCTCAAACAAACCTCGGTTTACATATTACCCAATAACATAAATAGTCGCAAAACTCATATATAGATTCTTGTAAAAAAAATACAATTTTTACTAGTCTTAGCTTAGCGGAATCCTAACCCACGAATCTAGGACGTTGTCCAATAACAAATCCGAATCAGACACAATACTTTCACTACCTGATGAAGATAGAGGAGGATAAGAACCTAATGATAGATTCTCTTCTAACATATGTTGACAATCTTGATGATCATCAACGGTTTCCTTTTTCATGTTATCTTGATAAATCGATAAAGAGAATCCACCGGAACGGCTTTCTTTTTCGAATCGGATCATCTTGGCACTTTTCAGATCATCGACCCGATCTAGAATGGTAGTAAAATCGGAGTTTTGGTTATAATTAATTTTACAAGTGTGGTGACCGAAGTAAGTGGTTCGGTAAATCGGAGGATTGTCTTTGATCTTCTGTTCATGCTTTCTTGCTATGCAATTATGATCTATGTTGTAAGAACATCTATAGTAGTTCCTGTATTCAAAATCATCAATAATGCATACACGAAATATTTTTAGTGATCGGAACATGCAAAAGTGAATTAGTATAGTTAATTAAATATGATTACAGACTATTCTTAATAATATTACCTTTGATGTTTAGATTTTTTAATTGATTTTTGGCCGTATTTCCTCCAAATAAACCCATCGTGGTAGATTGGAACCGGTGAATCGTCCCTCCAATTCTCATTTGAGTTTGTACTAATAATCTTTCTACAAATATTAGCATACAATTAATTATGTGATGCCATTGTGTTTACAACTAGAACAATATTGATAATTGTAAATTTAATCAAAGAACAAAAAACACACTAAAACAAATAAAAAGCAATACCTTTTTTTGGACTGAGTCCTTAGGGGAAGAAGGGGATCAGAAGGATCTATTGAAGCTAAATCAGAAAACTGAATATCTTCAGATTTTGGTTTATCGGATAAGATTGAGATGGCATTAGAAAAACAATTGGCAATCGATTGAGCAAGATCATAACTTGAAATGGATTTGTCGTTAGCATTTGGATCATTAAACCGTAGCTTTAACTGTATGGCACAGCTTTGGCCATAAAGGATAGCTTGCACAGCCTCTTCGTGGGGAGATTTCATTTTCATAGAGTGTGTATTTATATTTCTTGATCTTTTTTTCTCTCTCAAATCTCTTCTCTATAACTTTTATGGATAGGGAGATAAGTGATATATATAACAAGACCTCAAGTTGTACACATTTAAAAATGAAGGAATATATAAATAAATATATGATAGGAAATTAGTAGGAAACTACAACATGTTATTGTTTAACCAATGTATGCAAGCAAATCAATTTGACTTTACCAATTATAGAAAAAAAAATTAGGTTCCCAATCAATCCTTGTATATTTATACATACACTATATACTATATATAAGTTTATATAATATATATGTATAATAAGAATTAATATTTAGAACATGTCCTAAGTTCCACCAATAAGAGTAAAAAAATAAGAGAGAGAAATAGAAAAAAAAAACTTAGGAGTTGACTTTACCATATCATTTGTCATGTAGTGAAAGCCCAGTTTCATTTTATACAATTTTTTCCTTTTAAATACTAATCTATGCGGTTCACTAATTATTGCAATATTTGTCTCTTGAACCCCTTAATATGCTATCTCCATTTTAGTATGTTTTTAGATATTTTGTTGAAATTTTCAAATTTTAATGTCAAACAAATCCAAAAGTTTAGAAAGATTTCAAAAAAAGAGTTCAATATTCAATTACACTATCATTTACATCACTTAAATCACATGAGCAATTTTAGTTTTGCATTTTATCATATTTGGATTGACAAAAGTTTGGAGCAATTGTATATTATGTTTAGATTCTCTTATTTGGGCTTGTGATTGCAGTATCATTCTGAATTTCTATAATTAGAATTGATAAGTCTTTTTGTAATTTCTTAGGGTTCCATCTTAATTTTTCAAAAAGATGATAACAAAAAAAAAGACTTTTGCGCACAAACACTCATTCCAATTTTTTTTTATATATAATGTATTCAATTATAAGGGTTCGAATATTAACAACATAGTGCGAGAAAAAAAATTTATGAGATAGTACAGTTTAATTGGAGTTCACGCAGAAATTAACGCAAATGCGGTTCATGTAAAATAAGTGATACGAAATTATTTTTGAATGATAAAAATAAAATTCGGTATGAAAAAATTTTAGTGAGCAAATACATAATATTTTAACTAATATTGTATAATTTTAATATATGTTATTGTATTATATGTATATTTAATAAAATTCTTATTTATTTTTTTGTGAAGTTGAATTAGCTTGCATAGTTTGGTTCGATTTGAATGTTGTTCCATATATTCGGATATTGTATTTTAATATTTCAAAACAGTTACAAGTAGAGTTGTCTAATTTAAAAAAAATCTTAACATACAAATAAAATTTCATGGTGAAACGCACCATATGATGTGCGTCTATGTTTTTGAAAATTTCTTGGATCACTACAGAACTATTTGATTTTTTGAATGTGTATCACTTTTCCATGACCCATTCATAACCTAAGTACAAATATGAAAGTATTACATAATAAACAAAAAAAAATTACTAAGATCCAAAGCTACTAATCAAGAGAAATAAAAAAGGTAAATAAAAGATCCCAAAATGTGAAATATGTATTAGACATAAACATTTGAACTATGAGAGAAAATTGAAAGGAATCTCGAGAACAACAGAATTTGCAAAAGCATCAAACAAATGGGGAAGCGGAGGAGAGCTTTGCCTCTCAAAAAGGAAGAATTTTTTCCTCTGGTAAAGAAAGACGAAGAAAAATTAGGTTTTAACAATAAGGCAATCATAGAGACAAATCATGACAAGTAGTATATTTTTATCAACTAAACTTTAAACTAACAAGACCTTCTAAAGTTATTTTCCCAAGACGTATATTTTTATACAACAAGTAGTATATATTAATACTAAAAAAATTAATATGGACAAATATTTATCCATTTACAGAAAGTCAGAGTGTATTATTAGTTAGTTGCATCACAAACGAAAATGGCTTTAATTACGTCGGACATGGACGTCAGCAACCAATGACGACTGACGTAATCTTAAAGCGGAGGTGCTGAAGTCACCAGAATGAACACAACAACAACTAGTCTAGTCAATTATGTTTCATGAACGATAACGAGATTTTAAAAATTATAATTTAAAATAAAGAAATGGGCCGATTGTTAAACTAAAATTTTTAAAATTAGTCAGTTTTTAAATTAAAATTTTAAAAATAAAAAAGACCGCAAATTTGTGCTTGGTATGCGTAGTCTCAAGACCGGCTTTATCTGTGATTCTTTTATCCCATTATTTAAATCGTTTTAATAACAAAAAGCTAACTATTCCAAATTATACAATCAAATTTATGAAGTCAGTTGTGCAGTTCTAATTTTTTGGTACTTAAACAATCTCTCGACTAGAAAACCATAATATCTCTAGGGCATAAACTTCGAAACATTAAAAACTCAGAAGCTTAATGTTGGAGGTGACACTAAGCCCTCGCCGGCATCGCTTCCCCTCTTGTCTATTTTCCGTTTTCCTTCCTTTTCCATTTAGGTAAGGCTTTTAGCAATTGTTTTCGATGTTACTCTTTTTCCGGCTTGCTTTCTCCCTTTTCATGCGGTGGATCTGGTTTGTGGGCGGCTAGCTTGGTCACCGTTGGTTGGATTTTCCCTCTGACCATTTTTTAGATTTTTTTGGAAGCTTATGCTTCTAGGGTTTCGTCTGGACTTGGTCAAGTTGTTGTTGTTATTGTTTCGCTGCGATTCTAAGTCGGGTCACAAGGCTAGGTGTACGGCGGCGAATATTGGGCTTGCGGCTGGGGGAGAGTAGGTGTTGTGACTTTCCTGTTTGATGCTCTGACCTCTAGTCATGGCTTCGGTAAGTCACATATTCTCTTTGGCTTATATGCTTTTAGGTTCAAGTTTGGGCTTGGATCTCTGGTATGTGGTTATCCTTTGAGAAGTGGCGGTCCCTTAGACTCTCATCAGTGATATAAGGAGTTTGGTCTGTTGCATCGGGCTTTTGGTCATATTTGTTGAGTTCGCTCTTTGCTGGTTGCTCTTGTTATTCCATTGGCTAGTTGCAGGTTCTGTAAGCAGCTTCGATTGAAGTTTTCCTAGGTCTTCCTTCAACTGGTGTCTTTGTTCTCTTTTGAGTTTGTTTTGTCATGGTTTGATGCTCGCTCCTTGTATCTACTTTCAGATCAAACTGTGATCATTTCTCTAGTTTGCTTGCTCATAAAGCGTCTAGACTTTTTAGTCTTCCCCATTTTCGGAAGATCGGTGGGCTTTGTCATTGCTCTGGATTCATCTTTCCGTCCTAGCTTCCGTTTGCGCCTTTCGTGAGGTAGTCTTCATTCACTATAAGAAGAGTTTTATGCGTGTTCGGGTTTTCCGTCACTTTTCTTAGCTTGTCGGCTGCTTCTGCTTGCTCTGTGCTTCTGGTTTGGTTAAGTCGGCCTTTGGGGTTCTTCTCTTTGTGTAGGTTGAGTGTAATATGTCTGCTTTATTTAGCCTTAGACTCCGGAGAGTTTTTTCTTTGCCAGCTTTAGACTCTAGATAATTCTTTTTCTCGGTCGCCTTTATTTTTTCCCTTCTTTGACTTTATATGGTTTATTCCAGTTCTAATAGTTTCTTTTGTAATCGGTTACAGGATTTTGAATCCTTCATTAAAAAAAGAACAAATTGGTACTTACGTATTCAACCATCGAACAGGTAATAAAATAACACCTATACGAAAAAACCATGTAATTTAAGGGTCTGAATGGTGACACGAATTAAGCGGTACGGGACATAAAAATTAAGCGGGACGGTATGATTACATGCAGTGCAGGATAATGATTGAATGATGAATAAAATTTAGCGGTGCGGGATAATGTTTATATTTCAAAATACTACACACTCAGAATAGTTCAAAAAATAATATTAAAAATTTTTCCTTCCAAAAAGACTACGAACATAAAATTTAAATTTAAAGAGTTTAAAATTTAAATTATTGAGTTTGAGTTCACTAAATAAAATTTAAGATTTAAACTTGAATAATTATAACTTAATTAGAATTTTAATTTGAAAATTTAAAACTACTTTTATTTATGTTAAGAAAACTATTTTTATTTTGTGGTATTTTGAAACAAAAAATATTTTTATGATATTTGAAAATAATTAAGAGTGTGGTATTATGAAACATAAACTAAAAAGTAGTATTTTAGAATCCCTTAAATAGTATATAAGTATATTTAATAATATTTTTAAGGAAAATAGTGAAATAAAATGATTTTTCATAACCAAACGATTTAGATTAGAATATTATTTATTAATAAATTTTAATTTTTGAAAACAAAATATTATTATAGTATTGTTAGAAAAAATTGATGAAAAGTTTTATTTAGATTAGAATATTTTTATTAATAATTTTTTCTAAACTTTTTGGTGTGTCATTACTCTTAAGTTTTAATAATCTTTACAAAAAGAATTTAAACAACCTAACATACAACTAACAAAAAACATCTCGTACCGCACTTGTTCCGCTTTCTACAAAAACCGTACCGCCCCGCTAATATTTTCTATCCGCACTGTTTGATCCGTTGTCACCAAAACCGCACCCGCTAATACAAACGGTATTACTGTGGCGATAGGATTATAATTTTAGTTCACAAAAATTTGAACCGCCTTCTATTTTGATTATTTTAATAATAAAACAGAAAAACGTCCCGCAACTTGTTATTTATGTGTTAATTGGTAAATCATTTGTGAGGTCCACAATTAGTAAAATAAGTTGTCTCCATTCACTACCTATACACTACCTAAAAGTTATCACGTATGATATTTCTTTGTTTTGAACTATTGATCTGATTCATTGTCCCCCAAAAAATTAAATGTTGAACCAAAAGTTAATTAACTCTAATATCTGTAGGAGTTCATTCCATCAAAATTTTATTTAGAATACTAAGTGCGGAGTATATTAAAAGGCGATATTAGTCATGTGCAGTGCATAATTTTACTTTGGTCACCATTCATATAAGAAATGAATTACGCACTACCTTTCCAACAAAAGTAGGTGCGGGAGAAAAGTAAAAAGAAAGTGATTTTCCTTTGTATACAAAAAAAAAAGGAAAAGCGGGGCGGTTCAATATCAGTAGTTAAGGTGCGTTTTTTAAATTATGATAGGTAATATTGTATTTTAAATACCTGAACTATTCAAATACTTATTTAGGGTCCGAATTTTACCACTAACAATAGTTGAGGATATTAAAAACTGCAATTGAACCTTTTTTGGTAATAACATTTTTTACATATATTAACAAAATAACTTATATCTAAAAAATTGAATCGAACTTAACTGATATATTCGGTTTCAAACCTGAACCAAATTATGAATTACCCGAATAAGTATCAAAATCTAATATCTGAATAGTACCAAATTCGAATTGTGAGTAAAACTTCAATAACACACTTGGTCGATGATACACACCGATAATGAAACGGGTAAGTACGTTTTTTTCTTTTTCTTTGGTAAATCTGTTTTTTTGTTATAATATTTTTTAACATTTATATAGAAATATAATTATATTGAAGGAAAAATATATATATATATATATATATAATTGAACATAAATAAAATATTTGGTTCTAGACTCGAACCAAATTATGACCCAAATAAATATTACAATCTATTATCTGAACAACCGGAACCAAAATTTTAGAAATTAAACCAAACTACCCAAACTAACTGAATTTCATCAAAAATAAATAATATTTTTTATTAAATATACAGATAATATAATTACATATATTTAGTTTACAAAATATTAGTTAATTTTTTTTCTATTTTTATATTCAAATTGCCCAAAAGTCGAAAGATCCATACCGAACTCAGTACCCAAAATTTCAGGTCTATACAATACACAAATTTATATAAAAAACATCTATATGTTTATAGATTTATAATTTAAAATTTTTAATTAATTTATTCGTAAATTTTAATGTTAAATAGACAAATGTTAAAAAATTAATGTTTTAAAACAATATTAAATATTTTTCTAAAAATCAAATATTTTTAAATGAAAGTGTGATTTAATTTATTAATTTTAAATATATGTGTTGTGCTATTGTTACCGTTATTTGCTTTATCCACCATTCAAACATTGTCCCGTCCCGCTAATTTTTGAAAAACCACTCTTGTCCCGTCCGGTTAATTTGTCAGCCCGCACCGCACTTTTTTGTATCGTTCCGTTTTTTTTCCGTACCGCTTATTCTGCTGTCACCATTCGGATCCTAAATTTTTATTCTCGGTACCAATTACAGTGACCCATCTGGCGGCAAAAGAAAACAATAACCATCATAATTTTTTTTACAATAGATATATAGATGGGATCTTGAACTTCTTCATTTTTTTGTGTGGTCAAAATGATAAGTTCTAGGCATCTTGAACATTGAAAGGATTTCAGCCTAAGCTCTGTATATTTTAAGAATTATTTATATCTGATATAGAACTATAAAAACTATTAAATACTTCAACAAATAAGAATTATCAATAGGAGCGTTCATAACCTTTATAAACTAGACTAATTTCAAGATTTTATGTGAGGCAAATGCCCTCTTTCAATCCCAAGTTCGTGCGTTATTAAGTGTTCATTAGCAAGAACAAAAAATATCAAGCCGAACAATATTTTAAATATTATATGTAAGAGTAAATTGTAACTTGAAACATAATTATATTGAATGTTCTATAATTAGAATTAATATATTGATCAGTAACGTTAATTTTCTTGACCCGTCAAGATCATGTGACTATATCTGATCTGTGAAACTCTTTCTCATGTGGTAGTATCTTTTTTTTTGTATGAAAACGGAGAATCATCTCCATATTATTAAAAGAAAATAAAGTAACCTACACCCGAACTTGTCTTTGGCTTACAAAGCCATTAACATCTGGAAGAATAATAGAATCAATTACCGTAGGACTAACTCCTAAAAAATGAAAGCCTAAAGGCAAAGAGAACGCATAATTTGCCTAGCCCATCGACTAAATAATTTGTCTCTCTATATACATGTGAAATACGGACTTGCCAGTGCTTCAATAAAAAGTTGTAGCACAGACGTACTAGGAAGGAAAGTGGATGAGTGTATCCAATGCCTTGTCGAAGAAAGCCAACCACAATTTCTGAATCAATCTCTAACTCCACCTGCTTAACCCCAAACTCCCATGCTATAAAGAGTCCGTAATAAACTCCCCATAGCTCCGCCAAAGGGGCTGAACATACTCCAATGTTCAATGCAAAACCAACACACCACTTACCATTCGCATCACGAACAGCCCCTCGAGCCGCTGCCAAGCCCGGATTCCCACGTGAAGCTCCATCGACATTTAACTTAAACCATCCAATTGCCGGACATGACCAGCCAACCCATCTCACCTCTCTAACAAATTTTGTGTTTCCCTGTCTAACACTTGTATTCGCATTCCATACTTCCTTCGCAATCGATACAATGAACCTTGTTCTATCCCGACATGGAGCAATCTCTTCAAACACAACACCACATCTCCATTTCCAACTCCACCAAATTGTCATGACAAAAATAGTGGACCAAGCTATCCCATGAACTAACGACTGATCAATCATGTTCACATAGAGCCAATTAAGGAGAGGCTCAGTAAAGAAGCTGGGTAGCTTAGTTCGTGGAACTAGGCATCGCCATATACCTGCGATAGATGGACAATAACGCAAGACATGTACAATTGTCTCCACTCCAGCCTTGCAAACATCACATAAAGTTGAGTCACATAATCTCCGCCTAACTCTCTTAGCGTTCGTGAGGATTCGTTGGTGTACCACTTGCCAAGCAAACACTCTCGCCCTTTCCGTAGCTAAGACCCGCCATATATGGCGAAACAACTCACTCATATCTTGAGAATCTTCAGAGGAGCAAGTTAAGGACGCATAAGCTGTCTTGACCGAGAACTCCCCATTAGGAGATGCACCCCACGATATACGATCCCAACTCCCTGTCACATTGTCCACAACCACCGATGACAACTTCAACAAAGTACTAGGCGCAACAAAGGGTGAGATTTGATCCATATGCCACCCGAGACCATCAGTCCAAAGATCACAAACCCGTAAGTTTTGCAAGGCTGGTGGTATACCACCAACTAC
>OVBE01017617.1:0-10357 GCA_900406425.1 Iberis pinnata
TTGCATGCGAGAGTATTGTTTTAATGCTTGTGAACAATTGAATCTGTGCTTTTAATTTAGTATCAATTTCTAAACTTTGCAATGAATTATAAACAGTCGAGAAAAGTGAATTTGAGAGTTACATGAAATCTATATAACATTTCGAATCATTCTTGGTAATAGATTTCGTCTTAATCCATCATTGAAGAAAAAGTAGTTTTTATAGTAAATTTATTTGTCATGAAAATTTTGGAATATCCTTATTAGAAAAGGAAGAATTCATTCGCAATATCAAATAGGCTTCGGAGGAAGAGTATTATATATTCATTAATTGCAGCTAATAAAATAAAATGGTCTTCAAAGAAAAAGAAGATAAAAAGATATGAGTTACAACGAAAATATCTTTTAACTTTCCTAATTAATGTTTGATAGCTAATTTGTTATCTTCCCAATCCTAGAGAAAGACTTCTATTACCAAAACATGGTTTTTGATTTTTTTAAGTTGATTCAGATTTTCTTATTTGATCTTCAATTCAAATGCAGGATGGTGATATGAAAACTTGTAAATCGCGATGATAATACCATGAATAAAAGTTTGTATAGTAATATGTTTTTAGACTGTACACCTACTTTTTGGTTTGGAAAAAATTATATATGTTTTTTTAATATATATTAAGGTATGTAATTGATCTATAACGCCATGTTTTTCAAGAAAAAAGAAACAAAGTATAATATCTTTAAAGATGGATTATTTTTTTATCACCATTTGTTTCACTTTTCCATATTTTATGGTCGTTAAGTTTCTTTTCATAATGCCTCATTTCTCTACCAAATCTATATCATGCATCTAATCACTATTGTGTTAGAAGCATATTCGTATCTTGAGCATAGTAATTACTATTGCGTTGATGTTAAGATTTTTGTTATATTTATGAAAATGACATATTATTGGTTATGGAGCTTCATTTAGTCCACTTGCTTCACTATTGTTTTTTAAAAATAGCCCTCGTGATAATACATTGATATATATTCCCAAATGTAGGCTTAAAAACTACAAAATATGTGAAGAAGACAAACAAAATTCATAAACATTGCTTCATAAAAGAGCTGAGAAAGAGACACTTTTTCTTTTAAAAGATATATTTGATCTATACCTTATATACTTATGGGAATTAGTTTCATCAATCAATTTTTTTTTGGATTAGTAAAATATTTAAAAATGCATTTGTATTTGTGTGAGTTCACAATAAGAAAAAAAGACGAGGTAAAACTCTGAGGGAAAAGCAAAAATGTTCTCATTATATATAATTTTTAATCTTTTATTTAAAATTTCAAACTATTATAGTTTTTTGTACACTTCAAATTATAAATCAACCTATTTTCTTTTAGTTATAAATCAACGTTTTTATATATATAATTCTTATTTTTGGTTTAGGTATGGTTTACAAACAAATTAATTAGAAAATTTTGTTTGGTATAGTCTAGTAAAGAAGGCTTCCAAATCAGAATGTGTGTTATAAGTGTTGCCTTATTACCAGATTATAAATCGAATCTCACCATAATAAAAATATTTTTTTTTTATTTATAAAATTTGAGTTACTGAACCGGTCCGTTGTTGTCTGGTAAAAAAAAAGAAAAAAAAAATCTCCCCGTTTACAGGCAATTTGTAAAAACTAAAAAATGGTGAACTTGGGCTCAATTTCTGATAAAAAGGCCCATATAACCTAAGTAAATAAGAACCGTCAGATCAGCAATTCAGCAAGCAAACACCAATCGTTAGATATAAATCACTTAAAAACCCTAGATTCAGTTTATCCTCTGGCCATATCGTCAACTATAAAAGGATTGAAACCCTAAGCCCTAATTTCTGTTATCTCCGTCTAACTCTTACTGTACAGAGGAATTCAAGCAACAATGGTGAAGGCAACAAAGGCGGAGAAGAAGATCGCGTATGACGCGAAGCTATGTCAGCTTGTTGATGAGTACACTCAGATTTTGGTCGTTGCCGCCGATAACGTCGGATCGACTCAGCTTCAGAGTATCAGAAAAGGTCTTCGTGGAGATTCAGTAGTGCTTATGGGAAAAAACACTATGATGAAACGTTCGGTTAGGATTCATTCTGAAAATACTGGAAACACTGGAATCCTTAATCTGCTTCCTCTCCTTCAGGTCGATTATCGTTTCTCGAAATCTGATTTTGGATTTTCTCGGCATTTTATTACAAATTGCGATTGTTCTATGTATGATTATAGGGAAATGTTGGTTTGATTTTCACCAAGGGTGACCTTAAGGAAGTTAGCGAGGAGGTTGCTAAGTACAAGGTTGGTTAATTGGTCTTTTACATTTTTGTTGATCTTAGTTAGAAGCCTGTGTAGAGAGTAGGGCTGGGAATCGGGTCGGTTCGGAACGGGTCGGAACTCGGAAATTTCGGTTTTTGGCTTTGTGTTCCGAATTGAACCGAAAAATTTTTCGGTTCGGTTCGGAAAACGTTTCGGTTTTTGGTTTTGAAATTCGGTTAATTTTTGCTTGTTTTTTCTGTTTTTCGGTTATTTTCACATATTTTGGTTTGGTTTTTCTTGTTTGTTTTTTGGTTATTTTCGGTTATCGGTTCGATTATCCAAATTGTTTTTTATTGAGCCGATTGGTTTACAAAAAAATATTTCGGTTCGGTTTTTATTCCCAGCCCTACTTAAGAGTATTACTAGTATAATGTATCATCTTTTGCAGTTGATTGAGTAAATTTGATGTTTCTCTAAGTGATTTGGATTGAAATAGTATTTGTCAATCCATGAATAGGTTGGTGCTCCTGCTCGTGTGGGTTTGGTTGCTCCAATTGATGTGGTTGTACAACCAGGAAACACTGGTCTTGATCCATCCCAAACTTCTTTCTTCCAGGTTTGCTTCATCATGTCTTTAAATGCTCGAGTGTATTCGTTTGAATACAGAATCTGAAGTTCTTGAAATGAAATGTTTAGGTTCTTAACATCCCAACTAAGATTAACAAGGGTACTGTAGAAATCATCACACCTGTTGAGCTCATCAAGCAAGGTGACAAGGTCGGTTCATCCGAGGCTGCTCTTCTAGCCAAGCTCGGAATCAGGCCTTTCTCATATGGTTTAGTTGTCCAATCGGTTTACGACAATGGCTCAGTCTTCAGCCCGGAGGTTCTTGATCTTACAGAAGATGACCTTGTGGCGAAGTTTGCTGCTGGTATCTCCATGGTTACTTCTTTGGCTCTAGCTATCTCTTACCCTACACTTGCCGCTGCACCGCATATGTTCATCAATGCTTACAAGAATGCATTAGCTATTGCTGTTGCAACCGATTACACTTTCCCTCAAGCAGAGAAGGTCAAGGAATTCTTAAAGGTTAGTCTTTTAAACTGTGTTTTTGAAGTTTTGAATATTGTATTGGTCCTTTCTCTTATAACCATTGTTGTTGGAATGCAGGATCCTAGCAAATTTGCGGTTGCGGTAGCGGCTGTAGCCGTTGATGCAGGTGCTCAAGGTGGAGCTGCTAAAGCAGAGGAGAAGAAGCAAGAGGTTGAAGAATCAGAAGAAGAAGACTATGGTGGTTTTGGTTTGTTCGATGATGAGTAGATTTTGTTCACTAAGGTCTTACGTTTTTTGTCATGGCTTATATAAGTTGCTTATTTTGGAATACGTTCTCAAATTTATTTGTTTTGGCCAATTCAGATTTATGTTATTGTCTCTTATTTTTGAGAGCTTTTTCTTTTCTTGTTCTTTGATAGTTACCTAAGACATACAATATTTTAAGAGAAAATTGCAAAGAAACTTCGGAGTTTAGTTTCGACAAATAAATAATAACTTTAATAAAAATTTTCTTTTTTAAATCAGAAAATTAGTTGATACGGTACTGTTTTACTTGATTACTGGATTCTAGCTAACAAAAAGCCGATTAATCACAATGCAACTCTGGTTCTATCAAACTGGCACAAAAACCACAATTAAATTGGGTTAAATGTAACTATGAAGCATTTTTTATCAATAAAGAAACAACAGCTAATGCAGGCTCGATCTTTAGAAACTCTATTGGTGAACTTTGTCAAGCTGGATGTAGGGTATGGGTTTCATCCAGACCAAATGGGCAAAGTCTATCTTAGAAGTCTAGTTCATAAGTCCATTTCAGAGAACGACGAGGCAAGCAGAGGCGCAGAAGGAATAGTGCGTCTAGTCCCTGTAAATCCGCAGAACAATGATCTATTGACCAACCCACCGAAGGAACAGGGAATCTAGTCACCTGTCTAGCGTAGCCGAATGATGATGAAGAGGCACTATAAAAAGGGAAAGAGCTTCCACGAAGAAATGGTCGACAATTCTCAAAGAAAAAACTTAGAGAAAGAAGTTAGAAAGATAAATCGACGCTCTTAAAGTTCTTACTATTATTTGAGCTTGTTGGATCTGTCGACGACCTCGCCCTTCTTGTAATCGTCCTTTTCAAATACGAACACAAATCAAGGGAAACCTTCACCCTAAATCCTACATTGGACAAGCCACTAGTCGACAACTGCAAAACGCCTTTGGAAGCAGACGCGCAAGCCCTCCTATTTGCTATACAACACACATGGAGCTTGGAATACATAAGAATTTGTTTTGAAGGAGATAATCAAACTCTCTTTAAAGTGTTGAATAATAATTTGTTTGGATACTAAATTATTTGCTATACAACACACATGTTGGTAATTTTCATTTTGTAAAAATACTAAATTGTTCAAATGAATAATAACTTGTTTGGATAAATGATGAATTTTTCATATTACAAAATCTATTAAAAAAAAAAAATTGGAACTATATTCAAAATAAAAAGAAAATAGTCAAATTAGTAAAATGTTATTAAAAAAAAAAAAAAACTCAATTTCCACCCAAAACAACTATTCAAAAAAAAAGTAAAATGTTATCAAGTATTTGTCGTTAAAAAAAAAAAAAAAAACAACTATTCAAAAGTGAAGAAAATGAGAAATATTTCTCTTATCATAACTAAACATCGTGCTGTTTCTTGGACCAAAACTAAAACAATTACAGTTTTACATGGAAGATAACGGCAAGCAGTTAGTCTTTCCTGCGTCATCGATTTCGCCGGCTGCGAATCTACTCGACTCGAGCCTCCCACTTTTCCCGTTCACAGTATCAGTTTCGTCTCTCGATCTCTCCTTTTGGTGAGTATCGCAAAATTCCACCCACGTAATTGCATTCAGTTCTTCGTATCTGGATCGATTTCTCGCGTCAAGGGAACTATCTAGCACTCGCAGATTGTGATCACATGAAATCCCGTACGCGACGATGTCTGCTGATTTCTTTCCTCTTCCTTATCATTTCAAATCCTTCCTATGCGCAAAACAAGTTCAGAGAGCGTAAAGCCACCGATGACGAGCTGGCTTACCCCGAAATGTAAGTTTCGATCTATATAACGCTACTGAGTCAATTTGATTAGCTTTTGTGTAGCATTGATTGTTGGAGATATGTTCCCTTGCTCTTAAGACTTGCTTATTGGTTTTCAATTCGTTTCTGAGTCATTTCGTTGCGCAGTGATGAAGATGCTTTGTTGAATACTCAGTGCCCGAGAGAATTGGAGCTCCGATGGCAAACTGAAGTCACTTCTAGCATTTATGCTACACCTTTGATTGCTGATATTAACAGGTTAAACTTTTGATTCTGTATTAGATTCTTATCCACAATCAGAGATTTCTGTTCTGAATTGGTGTTTTTGGTTGAGGATCATGACTGGTGGTTCTATAATTTTTTGCTTAAAGCTTGATTTGGTTTCTTTTACAGTGATGGGAAGCTTGACATTGTTGTTCCATCTTTTGTTCATTACCTCGAAGTTCTTGAAGGTGCTGATGGAGACAAGATGGCAGGTACAGGATAACTTTATCTCCTTTCGGTTTCTTAATTTTGGTATTGGCCTCTTGGGGTTGTTCATCTAATATTAGAGTATCGAGAACTTTGGTAAGGTTACTGAGGCAGTCATGAAATGCTAGGTTGGCCTGCTTTTCATCAGTCAAATGTGCATGCGAGTCCTCTTCTATATGATATTGACAAAGATGGTGTTAGAGAAATTGCTTTGGCGACCTATAATGGCGAAGTGCTCTTTTTCAGGTAATTTTTTCTTTCAGATGATAGATATATATATCATGATCTATGGAGTCTTCTGGGTTTGCTTAGGATACTTTCTTTTTTCCAGGGTATCAGGCTTTATTATGTCAGATAAGCTAGAAATGCCACGTAGAAAAGTGCACAAGAACTGGCATGTGGGACTGAAGCCTGATCCTGTTGACCGTTCACATCCTGATGTCCACGATGACCAGCTTGTGCAGGAAGCTATGGCTATGGCAATGAAGTCATCAACCACTCGTAAGTTGCATTATTATATTAAATTTCTACATCAGTTTTCTTGTTTTCTGCATTATGCCCATCGTCCCCAGTATCTACTTGGTTGAATCTGTGTTCGTCCTGATATTAGAGGAATTGGAACTGGTAAAGATTAGTTGTGTGGTTAGTTAATTGCTAGTGTAAAAAGCTAAGTTTATGCTTGAACTGGTAAAGCTGCGGCTCAACTGATCTAAAGAGTCTTTGTATTTTGTGTCTTGCATTTACCTTATGGATTTTGTTTTATGTATCATCTGATGGGGATTCCATCTCGCTTATCAATATCCCCTGTATTTAGAGACTAGAGAAAATGCATGGATTCTAAGAGCCATTTTAATTCTCGATGACAGTTTACTTTGTGACTCTCACTTCTCTTTGTAGATACAAATACAACTACAACACCAAATGTTACAGTCTCAGTGTCCAAAGAGTCTCATGGCGAGGCTTCAAATGTGACATCTCAGGAGGATCAAAAGAAACCCAAGAATAACGAAACAGAAGCTGTCATAAAGCCTACTCCAGAGCTAAATGTTTCATCTCAGGAGGATCAAAAGAAACCCAAGACTAATGAAACAGAAGCTGTCATAAAGCCTACTCCAGTGCTAAATGTTTCATCTGTGGATGTTGGAGCAAATAATTCGGCAACCAATGATACTACAGCCGGCTCAACAGAAAGGCTCATTAATAATGTAACCACCAATCAAGTGGATCAAAGCAAGATCAGTGAAGTTAAGAATGATACTGTTATTAAATTAGATACAGGTACGGATAATTCCTCCGAAACTCTGGGGACATTTGGACATAGTATAACAGATACAGGAGACAAAAGTGGGAGGCATCTTCTGGAAGATCATGGCTCAAAAGAATCTGCGGATGGCCATTCTAACAATGAGGGTGTTCGTATGGCCACAGTTGAAAACAATGGGGAGTTAGAAGCTGAAGCAGATTCATCGTTTGATTTGTTGCGTGATAATGATGAGTTAGGTGAGGAATACAGTTATGATTATGACGATTATGTTAATGAATCCATGTGGGGTGATGAGGAATGGGTTGAGGGGAAGCACGAGAAATCAGAGGATTATGTTAATATTGACGCGCATATACTGTGCACTCCTGTGAGTTTCATCTAATCTATAAAGCCATTATCTTGGATTACTTGCTCCCATGAGAGATCTTACAGTTTCACTTTTTATCAGGTAATTGCTGACATAGACAAAGATGGAGTACAGGAGATGGTTGTTGCGGTTTCCTATTTCTTTGACCCTGAGTAAGTTTGTGTTTCATCTCTTTACCTATCAAGGTATTTCAGTAACTTTCAATACAAAAGCTAACAGCGTTTCCAGTTAATTTCTACAAAACGTACACAAAATCTTAGAAATCCCATTAGCGTTTCCTGTTTATTTCTTTGCTGGATATAGGTCACTGACCCTGATAAGCAAAATTTTTCAGGTACTATGACAATCCAGAGCATCAGAAAGAGCTTGGTGATATTGACATCAAAAAGTATATTGCTAGTTCAATTGTGGTTTTCAATCTTGAAACTAAACAAGTTAAATGGGTCAAAGAGCTAGATTTGAGTACGGATACAGCAGACTTCCGTGCATACATTTATTCTTCCCCAACAGTTGTTGATTTGGATGGCGACGGTTACTTGGATATTCTTGTTGGAACATCTTTTGGCTTATTCTACGCCATGGACCATCGTGGTAAGACTTCTTGTTCTGCTACAGAGATTGTTACTTTGGGTAATCTTGGCAATTTCGTTGCAAGTATCGGTGTTGGTTTGGGTTCTAAGATTGTTGTCCTTTCGCAGGAAACATCAGAGAAAAATTCCCACTTGAAATGGCTGAAATCCAAGGAGCAGTGGTTGCAGCTGATATAAACGACGATGGAAAGATTGAACTTGTAACAACTGATTCGCACGGAAATATAGCAGCATGGACCACCCAAGGAGTAGAAATTTGGGAAGCACATCTAAAGAGTCTTGTTCCCCAGGTAAACAAACAATTACCTCTGTTTATTTCATCAATTGTGGAACAGTTTTTGAAGCATCAACACAATTCGATCAGTTGATAGGAGCTTTCATGGGTTTCCCGTGTTATTATGACTAAATTCATCCTTTTCCTTGAAACCTGTCTCTACTCTTCTCTTTTAGGGTCCTTCTATTGGCGACGTTGATGGTGACGGACACACAGACCTTGTCGTGCCTACATCATCTGGAAACATATATGTTCTAAGTGGAAAGGATGGTTCGATTGTTCGTCCTTACCCATACAGAACTCATGGAAGAGTGATGAACCAAGTTCTTCTTGTTGATCTAAACAGGCGCGGTGATAAAAGGAAGGGACTCACCATTGTTACCACATCATTTGATGGTTACTTGTATCTTATAGATGGACCAACCTCATGCACTGACGTTGTTGATATCGGTGAAACTTCGTAAGTCACTTGCTTCCTTAGTAACACATTAATATCTTTAGTAGCCTCTGGAATTTTGATCGCGTAAGATAATTCATGGTTACAGATATAGTATGGTCTTAGCTGATAATGTTGACGGTGGAGATGATCTTGATCTCATTGTCTCAACTATGAATGGAAACGTCTTCTGCTTCTCTACGCCTTCTCCTCATCATCCTCTCAAGGCAAGATCAATTCCGAAACACTGTTGTGATCAGATTTTCCTCAACATCTTTACTGATTTCTTCTTATATTCATTAGGCTTGGAGATCTACTGATCAAGGAAGGAACAATAAAGCAAACCGATATGATCGTCAAGGTGTTTTCGTCACGCATTCAACTAGAGGTTTCCGCGATGAAGAAGGCAAAAACTTTTGGGCTGAGATTGAGATTGTTGATAAATATAGATACCCATCTGGTTCACAAGCACCTTACAATGTTACAGTAAGCTCATCATAACAGCTTCTCGCGGTTTTTTCGATTACGAATTAATCCATTTGGCTCTTTACTCTCCATAGTATAGCGGTTTTTAGCTGTTGATCCATTGAAACCTGTTTTTCGATTGTGCAGACGACGCTATTGGTACCAGGAAATTACCAAGGAGATAGGATAATAAAGCAAAGCCAAATCTATGACCGACCGGGGAAATACCGAATAAAACTACCAACAGTTGGAGTAAGAACAACAGGAACTGTAATGGTTGAAATGGTAGATAAAAATGGACTACATTTCTCAGATGAATTCTCTTTAACTTTCCATATGTATTATTACAAGCTTCTGAAATGGCTGCTTGTTCTTCCGATGCTCGGTATGTTCGGTCTGCTTGTGATCTTAAGGCCTCAAGAAGCTGTTCCTCTTCCATCTTTTTCTCGCAACACAGACTTATGATACTGTCTGTACACATGAGAGCTCTCTTAAGTCTTTGTCTTAAATAGTTAAGAGACAACTTTGTTCTAGAATTTTTTCAGGTTCTTGAAATCTTTTTTTACAAATTTGTAATTTGACTTTTAGTATTAGATTTGTCGGAACTTTGCCTTTTGATTTACTAAAGCAGTATTGAGAATTTTAATTTTCTTTAGTTTTTTCAACTTTTGCCTTTTTTTTTATCTCTCGTTCTTTGAGGACTAGTAGTCTAGTACTAGCTGATGATTTTCATGGCGATAGTACTAGATTCGTTTTATGACAGTCACAAAATCATAATCTCGTTATGAATATATAATCGATTATTTAACATAATTATGTGTATTTTTGGTTCTATAACGCCATCCTTTTGAAAATTTATTTTATAAAATTATTGGCAAAGTAAAATTTTAAACATCCTCGTATGTGATGTGTCTTTCTTATTGATGAAACACTTCAAAATATGTTGACAAAAAAAAAACTGCAAAATATTAAATTACTTTCTATATTTCATATATATAAAATAAATATTTAACTATTTTCATACTTTAATCAATACAAATAAAATCAACTATTGCTTACATGTATTTCCATATACTTATATATATATATATATATATATATATATATATATA
>OVBE01017618.1:0-10356 GCA_900406425.1 Iberis pinnata
TTGGTAAATTTAGAGCTTTGTGGGCAGAGTTAGAAATGCTTAGACCTATGACTACAACTCAAGATACCCTCAATGAAAGGAGAGAACAAGATAAAGTATTCGGTCTTCTTCTTACGCTTAGTCCTACTTACAACGATCTAATCAAGCATATTCTAAGGAGTGACAAACTACCAACTCTTGAAGAAGTGTGTTCCCAAATACAAAAGGAACAAGGATCCCTAGGGCTTTTTGGTGGGAAGAAGGATCTCATTATGGCAAATCAAGGTTCCTACAAAGGAGATGAAAGAAAAAGCCTGTTTTGTGACCATTGTAAAAGGAATGGTCACATTAAGAAGAAGTGTTGGGTTCTTCATCCACATCTAAGATCACCTAGAAACAAAAATGGTTTTAGAACAAGATTTAATGGATCAAGGGCACACTATGCTCAAGACGGAAAGGAAAGAGAGCTCGGGAGCTCAAATGGGGCTAATCAAACTACGAATGTTCCAAACCAATGCCAAGAAGACGAGTCTCTTGCATTGGTTTCCTACAATCACCAAGCTGCCCCTTTAGTCTCAAGCGACTTCGTAAGGAAAAGTGACTTGGATGATTTAGTCAAGGCTCTCAAGGAGGCCTCCATTTCTGGTAATGTGCTGAGTAGTTTCAATGGTGAATCATTACTTGCTAAAACTATAACTAGACCCATGGTATTAGATACAAGGACTTCCCATCACATGGTTAGTAACCCGAATTTAATTAGCGGTCTAGAACCAGCTTTTGGTCATGATATAATTGCAAATGGGGACAAGGTTCCCATAAAGGGTATTGGCAGTCTTAAGCTTTTTGATAAAGAATCAAAAGCTTTCTTTATGCCCACTTTTACTTCAAATCTAGTATCTATTAAAAGAATTACTAATGATTTAAATTGCAATGTTAATTTTGGACCTAATGCGGTTTCATTTCAGGATATTGAATCAAGCAAGGTGTTTGGTACCGGAGAAACCAAGGATGTGCTTTATATTCTTAGAGACAACAAGCTTAATTCTCCTTTATTTTCTGTTTTTTTTCATCATCTTTTGATAATACTAGTAATGTGTTATGGCATGCTAGATTAGGAAACCCTCATGTTAAAGCTTTAAAACTGTTGTTACCTAGTATTTCTATGGATAATTATGATTGAGAATCTTGTATAGTTGGTAAACATTGTAGATCGGTGTTTACTAAGTCTACAACTATGGATGAAAAATTCTTTGATTTAATTCACTATGATGTTTGGAGCTCTCCTTGCGAATCTAGAGATCACCATAAATATTTCGTAACTTTTATTGATGAAAAATCCAAGTACACTTAGCTAACGCTTTTGCAATCCAAAGATAGACTTTTAGAAGCTTTTCAAAATTTTTAAGCGTGCATCTCTAATCATTTTAATGCCTCTATTAAAATTCTCAGATCTGACAATGGAGGAGAGTATACAAGCCACACCTTTAAAAACCACCTAGCTAAACATGGGATTCTTCATCAAACGAGTTTCCCCTACACCCCTCAACAAAAAGGAGTGACCGAGAGAAAGAATAGACACCTCATGGAGGTTACAAGATCTATGATGTTCCATACAAACGTGCCAAAGAGGTTTTGGGGTGATGCCATAGTCACCGCGTGCTACTTGATTAATAGGACTCTAACTAAACTCCTTAGTGACATATCACCTTATGAGGTATTAAACAAAGCACCTCCTCCAATCACTCATTTTCGTGTGTTTGGTTGTGTTTGTTTTGCATTGGTACCTGATGATCAACGGCACAAGCTAGAAGCTATTATGGACGAGAAAGATCATAATTAATAGGGACGTGAAATTTATAGAGAACAAGGGATATTATGAAGAGAGAAATTGGGATACACTTACGGATCTCTCCACCTCACCTTCGGATAGGGCCGCAAATCTCAAGCTGTTACTTGAGAAACTTGGATTGAATGTCCTTCCTACGACTTCAACGGAAGGTTCTCAACCTCCCCGAGAGCATCAAGAAGCTCCAAATGGTGAAACCAATACTCAAGTAAATGATCTTCACCACCTTGATCATGAGGGGGACAACCAGCATCTGAGTAACCTGGATTTAGCACAAGAAGATTATCATCCAAATTTAGCACAAGAAGTAGGCCAAGACCATCTAGATGAAAATAACCATGAACAAGATGATGAAGCTCAAGCACCAATCTCACATCCAATTCCGATTCTAAGAAGAAGCTCTAGAGTGAGGAAACCGCCTTCAAGATATTTCAACAACAAGGAAATGGCTCATCCAATACAAGGGGTTTGCTCTTTAACTCAATTTCCTCTTACTCACCAAGTCTTCATTGGAAAATTAGACCAAGAACAGGTTCCAATGACATATGGTGAAGCAATGGAGAAGAAAGAATGGAAGGAGGCAATTAATAATGAATTGAGAGCCATGGTAACAAATCGAACTTGGACTATAGAGAATCTTCCAAAGGGAAAGAAAGTCGTGAGCTCCAAAAGGGTTTTTACGATCAAGTACAAAAATAATAGAGACATTGAGAGATACAAAGCAAGGCTGGTAGCTAGAGGTTTCACCCAAACTTATAGAGAGGATTACTTGGATACGTTTGCACCCGTAGCTAAACTTCACACGGTAAGGGTTATTCTTGCTTTGGCTACTAACCTTGATTGGGGATTGTGGCAGATGTATGTCAAAAATGCCTTTTTGCAAGGAGAGTTAGAAGAGGAAGTCTATATGTACCCACCTCCCGGTTTAGAAAAAATCTATCAAGGAAAAGTTCTTAAACTAAAGAAGGCTATATATGGACTGAAGCAATCTCCAATGGTATCACAAACTAAGCTCAACTTTGAAGACAAGAGGATTTGTAAAATCAGAAAGTGATCACACCTTATTCATTCTCCAAAGTCGCGAAGGTATAGTGGTCATTCTCATCTACGTGGATGATATCATCATCTCTGGGAATGACAAGGTATGCATACAATCTAGTAAAGACTTTCTTAAATCAGTCTTTGACATTAAAGATTTGGGAGAGTTTAAATATTTCATCGGTATAGAAGTGTGTAGGTCTAAGGAAGGATTGTTTTTATGCCAAGGGAAATATACAATGGATTTGCTAAGTGAAATAGGGAAGTTAGGTTCCAAACCAGCCAAGACTCCACTTTAAGATGGCTACAAAGTCATTAGAGAGGGGGAGTGTGAAGATGAGGCATATGAAGATCAACATCAATATAGGCGTTTGGTAGGAAAGCTAATTTACCTAACCATAACTCAACATGATAATTGTTTTGCAGTTAATCAAATAAGTCAACATATGCAATCACATATGCAAAGACATTGGAAGATGGTAGAGAGGATTCTTCGATACCTCAAAGGAGCTCCAGGCCAAGGAATATGGATGGGATGCAATAAGAATACAGAGATTGTGAGATATTGCGATGCAGATTGGACTGGTGATAGGGTGGATAGAAAGTCAACAACCGGATATTGCACATTTATAGGAGGAAACCTTGTGTCTTGGAAAAGCAAGAAGCAAAGTATCATTTCATGCTCAAGTGCGGAAGCTGAATATAGAGCCATGAGGAAGCTTACAAACGAGCTAACATGGTTGAAAGGCTTGCTTAAGGACTTGGGAATTGAAACTAAAAGACCTATCACCATGCACTGTGACAATCAGACGGCAATACACATCGCCTCCAACAATTTTTTCCATAAAAGAACCAAACATATCGAGGTAAACTGTCACAAAGTCAGAAAAATGGTCGAGCAAGGAGTGGTCTTAACATGTTATACAAAGAGCTCATATCAACTAGCAGACATCTTCACAAAAGCAACAACCCTGAAGGTATGGGAGTCCATCCACTCGAGACTTGGACTCACTAACCTCATCAAGGAATAAATTCTCTAACCATGAGTTCTATACTCTTTTTCCCTTAGTATGTTTTTATCCCATGTGGTTTTTCATACTAAGGTTTTTAATAAGGTAGGGTTCATGGTTCCAAGCTTAGACTTGTACCAAGTCTAAGCTTGAGGGGGAGTATTAAATTATAAAGGCTTAAATTTCAAAGAGCCTTAGAAAAATAAGCATCAGACCAAAACTAGGAGAGGTGACCTAGGCATGACGAGGTGACCCAGGCATGACAAGGTGAGCTGAATAACCCAGGCATGACGATGTGAGCTGAATCATCCAATCTTGACGAGGTGACCCAAGCATGATGAGGTGACCCAGGCATGACGAGGTGACCCATACATGACAAGGTGAGGTGATTTATCAAGACTAAAAAGGAGCCATTAGAGCTCACAGTTTTTTTCTGGTCAACTTTTCTGAAGCATTAATTAGTTGTACTTGGCCTAAAGTAACTTTAAGTTTGTTTCCTTTAATTTATTAATTTTTGTATCTTTATTTAAGTAGCGGTCATACGTTGAAGAGAAAATTAATGAGAATAAAAATTTTCTCATCTCCATTATCTATGTTCTCTCACTTACTCTGTCTCTTGTTCTTCAACACTTTCTTAATCTTTATTTTCAAAGTTTAACAAAAGGTGTAGGTGATCTTAAGATTTTTGATAGGACATCAAAAGCCTTTAAATATGCCTACATTTACATCCAATCTCTTATCTGTAAAGAAAATCACTAATGATCTTTATTGCAATAGAACTTTGAATCTTATGTTGCCTAGTGTGTCTTATTAAAATCATGATTTTGAGGCTTGCATTCTTGGTAAACATTGTAAAATTGTGTTTCTCAATTCTTCAACCATTTATGATAAGTGATTTGATCTAGTGCATTATGATGTTTGGACTTCTCCATGTGAGTCTAGGGAGCATTTAAAGTACCTTTTCACATTCATTGATGAAATATCTAAATATAATTGGTTGACACTGATAGCATCTAAGGATAGAGTTCTATAAGTTTTAAAAGTTTTCAATCTTGTGTAGCTAACCACTTCAATGTCAAGATTAAGATTCTTAGGTCGAATAATGGTGGGGTATACACAAGTCATGCATTCAAAGAGTATTTAGCACAACATGAGATTCTACACAAAACAAGTTTCTCATACACACCACAACAAAATGGTGTGACAGAAATGAAGAATAGGCATTTAATGGAGGTGGCAAGGTCCATGATGTTCCACACTAATGTACCAAAGAGATTTTAGGCAAATGCAGCTATGATACCATGCTATCTAACCAATAGAATCCAAACCAAAATTTTGAAGGATAAATATCCATTTGAGGTATTAAAAAAGTCCCACAAGGTATTATAGTATTAGTTTTTAACGAGGCAACATTGAACACACAACCCACCAAAATAAGTCTCTACTATGATTAGTCTTTCCAACTTATTTTTTTAATGGTTACCCCTGTATATATATAACTGTCTTTTATCAATAAATTGAAGATTTCATCCAAAAAACAAAGTTTAACCTTCTATTGATCACTTACATGTGTTTGGGTGTGTTTGTTTTGTATTAATGTCAGTGGATCAAATTAAGGAATAAATTGGATGTAAGAAGTACCAATGTTATGTTCATTGGATACTCAATCATCCAAAAATGATACAAGTGTTATGTGCCTGAAACTAGAAGGGTACTAGTCTCACAAGATGTGTAATATATGGAAGACAAATGATTCTATGATGAGAGAACTTAGAGCATTTCCAACTCTTCATTCGACCTAGATAAAAAAATCTAAGGAACATTCACTACAAGAAAACAAGAGAAAAAGTGACAAAAAGTGACAGATTAATCCGTAGGAAATAAAATCAACAGAAAAGTGACAGATTTATCAAAAAACGGACAGGAACAAATATCTGTCGCTTTTCAGTCATTTTTTATCTACAAAACAAATATGTCGTTTTTCTGTCTCTTTAATACCTACGGAAAAGCGACAGACACTACTGCTACTGAAAAGCGAAAAAAACCGACTACATTTTAGTGACTGATTTTTTCTGTCAGTATTCTGTCGATTTTTTTACCGTTTTATATAGCCGTTTATAGGCGTTTCATGACCGTTAAAAATCGATGGATATTCAGTCGAATATAATAAACCATCTTCTTCCTTTTAACACACACACAAAATATAGTCTACAATCATGTCTTCTCCTTATTTTCGATCGTGGATGAATATTTTACCAAGGATGGATCCAGACACGAACCAGTTGGTTGAAGAATATGCTAACGGTGTGGTCGAGTTCATGAATTTGGCATGTAAACAACATGAAGCACAAACGTCACGTAAGTTGAAATGCCCATGTTGTATATGCCGAAATTCTCGTAATATTAGGATATATATAGTATGTAATCACTTGTATTTGAATGGGTTACAACACGAGTTGGTAGCTAATAGTAGTGAACCATATGTTGCCAATAGGATAAAAGAAGGTATAGCAGAAGAAAAATTTGAGGTAAGAACTGTTCAAATGGTCAATGATGCACATAGACAAAATGTGGGAGTTATATATGGGTCTAGTGATCATGAAGAATTAAGGGTAGAGGAACCTAATTTAGAAGCACGACGCTTTTTTGGTATGTTAGATATGGCCAAAAAACTGTTATATAAAGGTTGTAAAGATGGTCATTCTCCTTTGTCATATGTAAGCAGATTGATGACGATAAAAAGTGATTATAATTTGGGTGAAGATTGCATTGATGGGATCGCCGATTTTGTAAAGGATATATTTCCTGAGGATAACACTGCTCCGGCTTCATACTATGAGATACATAAGCTTGTTTCAGGGCTTGTTACCGTATGAAATTATAGATGTTTGTATCGATAATTGTATGATATATTGGAGGAGGGACGAGAATCGGAAAACTTGTCGTTATTGTCGAAAACTACGGTATAAGGATACATGTGGTAAAGTCTCAGAGCCTTACAAGCGCATGTGGTATTTACCATTGATAGAACGGTTGAAGAGAATGTATCAATCTGAGCGTACAACAGCAATGATATGGCATGCTGAAATGAAACCCCATAACACTTAACACCAAACCTAAACCCTAAATGAGAAATTCTTAAATCACAAATACCATATTCGTATAAGACAACATAAACCGTATTAAACACTCAATATCACTAGCTATAATTAATTAGTAAGTTAATATATGTTTTCTTAAAAAATCCAAGAAATTTATAAACCGAAAGTGTTCGATAACTTATAATACATTATACAAAAGTGTTTAGTCTGAGTATTTTTTTCAAATTTCATTTTCCATATCGTTACATAATTGATTTGAAACCCTTTTTAAATTTAAGATGATGTTTTAAGCTTGGTAAATGTAATTTCCAAACCCTAAACCCTATATGATAAATTTATAAACCGTCACTTTTCTGCCACTTTAAAAAAAACCATAAATATATTAAATTTTCAAACACTTAATTATTAAAATCATGAACTTTTGAAGTATAAGATTGTTTGGAAGTGTTGAAACCCCAAAAACACTTAAACTTAAAATTTTGAATTTTCAGAAAAAGTGACAGATTAGTGACGAATTATGGAAATCTGTCTCTTTTCTGTCGCTTTTCTTATAAATTAAAAACCATAAATATATTAAATTTTAAAATACTTAAATCTTAAATTACGAATTTTAAAGTATAACAAAGAGTTACATTTTTGGAAGTTTTGAACCCCAAAAAACTTGAACATTTCAATTTGAAACCCCGAAACACTTAAACCCAAACCTAAACCCTAAATGAGAAATTTGTTAAATCACATATAACATATTCGTATAAGACAACATAAACCATCTTAAACACTTAACAACACTAGCTATTTAGTAAGGTTTATATATGTTTTCTTAAGAAAATCCAAGAAATTCATAAAAGTGTTCGATAACTTATAATATATTATACAAAAGTGTTTAGTCTCAGTAATTTTTTTTCAAATTTCATCTTACATATCATTAGATAATTGATTTGAAACCCTTTTAAAATTGAAGATGATGTTTTAAGTTTGGTAAATGTAATTTCCAAATCTGAAACCCTATATGAGAAATTCATAAACCGTCACATTTTTTGTCTCTTTTTTAAAAACCATAAATATATTAAATTTTAAAAAAACTTAGATATTAATATTATGAATTTTTGAGGTATAAGAAAGCTTTACATTTTTTGGAAGTGTTGAAACCCCAAAACACTTAAACTTCAAATTTTAAATTTTTAGAAAAAGTGACAAAAAAGTGACAGAAAAGTGACGGATTATGGAATTCTGTATTTTTCTTTATAAAAAACCATAAATATATTAAATATAATTATGTCACTTTTATTTCGACCGAAAAACGACATAAAGCTTTTAGTATTTTCGCCAAAAGCTTTAAAATTTGGTGAAAAAACTATTTTTTAAAGAAAATGACAGAAAAGTGAGGGAAATTTTGTCACTTTTAAGAAAATATCTTCGGTCTTTTTCCTCTTCCCTTCACTTCTCTTCTTCTCCATTATTTCTTTATTTCTCTACCGTCAACGAAAATCCTCCATTTTTTACCAACATCTCTCCAAAATCACATACAACTCAAAAAAATCCATCTCCAAGTATCTTCATGGATCAAAGAGACTACATCAATTGTGTGTAAGTATATTTCATTTAAGTTAGTGTTAGTTTTAGAGAATTTTGTTAGATTTAGTAATGTGCGGTTTTGGTTCTAAGAAAAATTGGATGTGTTGATTGTTAGATTTAGGCTATAAGAACTTGTTGATTTAGATTTAAAAGTTATATGTCGTAAATTTGAAGTCTTATGTATACTTTTTAGATCTAGATTTTTACAAACTTTTTTTAATATAAATTTCTAAAACGTTTTTTTTTTAATGTAAACACATTTATTTTTACTGTTAAAAAATAAAATAGTGTAGAAAACATTTTTTAAACTGTAAAGAATTTTTTATGTAACAAAGTTTTATAAAATCGTTTTTTTAAACTGTTTAAAAAATAAAGGTTTTTCTGTTAAACCTTTTAAAGTGTATAATTTTTTAATTATTAATTATATAAAATGATTTGAAAATAAAAATGGTGTTTTTATTGTAAATCTGTTTTAATATAAAAATTGTGTTACAACACGTTTTAAAATTGTAAATTTATTTTTTCAAATATTATTCAAGAATATACAGTATATTTTGAGTTTTTTATAAATCTATTTTTTTTAAACTATAGATTTTTTTTTGTAGAAAGTTGGAAAATTTTTAAACATTATAATTTTTTATATTTAATTATAGAATTAATTAAATGTTGTAATCATATAATATGTTAATTGTAAATAAGTCATTAAAAAAATTGTGTCTTAATTCTAATTGGTTACAATGATTTTAATTTTAGAAATTACGGTCATCATTAGTACGATCCACGTTATGAGGGAGAAAGATCAGGAGATCTCCTACCTGCAAAAAAAAGTCACCAGGGTTCAGGCTGAGAACACCCAGATGCATAACGAGATTCGAGGGATTAGGCAACCGAACGAGGAGATGAAAGCTCATTTGGATAATTGGATACGAGAAATGGAGAGTCGTTGGATGAACTCTCGTAACCCATCCCCGCAATAGATATTTCTCGGGTTTTTCTTTAATTTGGATAATGTATTTCTTTAGAATATTTTATGTTTCGTATAAATATTTGATGTTTTAATATAAATTTGGAATATAATTAAATATTATTTAATTTTAAGGATAATTTTAATTTTTTAATTATGTGGTTTAATAAATTACAGACAGCAAAGCGACGGAATAATAAATTTAATTTTTTATTTAATTATATAAAGATTAATGACATATTAGTGACATATTATAAAAAAACGACAGATTAGTGTCAAATTAAAAATCAACAGATTATTGATAGATTCAAAAGCGACAAATTAGTGACATATTAAAAAGCAACATATTATTGACACATTAAAAAGCGACAGATTAGTGACAGATTAAAAAGCAATAGATTAGTGGCGGATTGAAAAACAATAGATTAATGTTCAAAAGCAACAAATAGTGACAGCTTCAAAAGCAACATATTATTGACGGATTCAAAAGCAATAGATTAGTGGCGGATTACAAAGTGATGAAATACCTATAGATTTAGTCACAAAAGCATTTGTCCTTAATTCGTAGGTAATTCAGTTGCTATGTCGTCATTATTTTGTCGCTAAATTATGTCGCTTTTTCGTTGCTAATTAGCGACAGATTCAGAAAAACCAGCCAAATAGAACAGACAGAAAAAGCGGTCACTTTTCTATTGTTTATTGGCTAAAAGCAAAAGAAAAATGACAGATATGGTTGTTATTGTTTTGTTTTTGTAGTGATTCTACAAGGCCTTGATAGTAGGGTTTTTTCGGTTTTAAATGTTATCAATTCCTATTACACTATCATATCGTTGTAGTGATAAT
>OVBE01017619.1:0-10356 GCA_900406425.1 Iberis pinnata
AATTAATCTAAAGTTCCGAAGAACCACTTCCACAATAATGGGAGAAACTAATCTAGGATTGACTCCCAACCTAGAGAATTGAGATCCCTTCATTCCTTGAATATGGTCTACAGCCATGACCGATATGGGAAAGTGATGGTCACATACTACCCAAGTAAGTTGTTTACTTATACCTAATAAAACTAAGTTGGCAATTATTACATAATTACATACATACACAGAAAAACAAAACCCAGATATTTGACAAAACATGAACAAAAGTTGGCCCATGAAAATGCCCATATTCCTAAAAAAAGAACTTCCGACAAAAACCTTAGCAGACCATGAGATTTGCGTTGTCAGCCGCAACAAACGGAAGGCGGCAACCGCTGCACCGTCTAGCCAAAACCCACACTCAGCAGTCCAGAGCCATCATGTATATAAACGCTCGAATAGCCGATCAACTTCTTCAACAGTTTCCGCTGCTACAAGCCCAACGCTCGACCTTGAAACCCATATCCGATGCACAGTATAATTTTCTGTCGGTGATGCCAAAACCGAACCGGAGAGGTGAGAACCAAATGGCTCAGGCAAGAGCTTCGAGGATCTACCACCACATTTATGACTGGATGAGGAAGATCAAGGGATGATGTGATCTTAGCCAGGGATTGATGTCTTTGGCGTGATGATCTACTAGTTGTGAGGTGATATGATCAGAGGTTGCGGAAGATAAGAGTTATGATGCACAACAGGAATTTAGTGGATGATAGTTGGTGGATGAGAACTTGTGGATGAAATCTGGTGGATGAAATCTGCTGGATGAAAGCTGTTGAATGGAATATGATGGATGTGATTCATGGATGAGATGTGGAGAATGAAATCTGGTGGATGGATGAAACTGGTGGATGAAACCTGGTGGATGAGATCCAGTGGATGAAAACTGGTGGATGGAATCTGGTGGATGAGACCCGGTGATCTATGGAATGATCAAATGAAACGATAGAAGGCTGCTACTTAGTTGATTCACACAAAAAGTAGACAGAATTTCTTCAAAGAAAAAAGGGGTTTTGTTGGCTTTACATCAATCTTTAGAAAGAACACAACTTGATCCAAAAATGTTTTCTCAACAAAAAGGTGGATGTTTTTCTTCATAATTTCGTGCACTACATATAGAGGAAGGAGATGAAAAAGGCTCCTCCTTGAAAATGACAAAAAAACAATAAAGTCTAGTCTCCATGCATGCCTTGTCTTTAATGTGACTATTTGGCTTCTTTGACTTTATTTTAGAAGCTTCTTTTAACCCTCCAGATTATTTAGATTCTTCAGTTAGATCAAAGTATTACTAAGTAGTATAGATGAAAGTAACTTACCTAGCCTCATTAAAACATATGCTTGAAAAAACCCAATTGGGACAAAACCGAAGCATAGGAAAAAGAGTACTAGATAAACCACTACTACTTAGTGAATACATTGATCTTCTTCAAATGCTTGAGTGATGTTGATGTAGCTTGATACAACTTCTTGCTCCTTGCCTTGAGTTTTCCTTAGCATACCCTCTGTGATCTTAGCTAGCTCATTTGCTTTGTTCCTTGTGATTGCTCCATTCGGTAGCTCCAAAGTCTTAGAATTGTCTTGATCCTTCATTGTTCCAAATTCAGTTTGTGAACCATCAAGGATCACATCAAGGGAAAAAGAGGAAGGCAAAAATAGAGGGGCAAAGAACCGTGAAGAAAATCGAATAGACAAAAACCGCGGAGCTGTAGACCGAATAGACGAAGAAGAAAGAAAATAAAGCAAAAAATATGTACCCCCCCCCCTCCCACGGGCACCGCCCTAAAGCCAGCCATTGGCACCCGGCAGAGCAAGGAAAACAAGACCGCGGTCAGAATAGAGAAAGATGTATTCGTAGACAGGAGAGAGTTTATTATTATTGTTGTTATTTCAACATATTAATTATGCATTAAGATTTTCCAAAATAAATTTATGTTAAAATATATTAATTATAATGTTTTTTTCCAAATTTACTACAAACATAAAAATTAAATTTTAATGATTAATAATTTAAAATCTTGGGGTTTGATCAGAATTTAGAGTTTAATTTTGTATGGGCTAAAGTTTAGTGTTGAGAAATTTATAGTTTAAATTTAAATTTTCAAAACTATTTTAAATTTGTGGCCGTTTGAGGGGTGGGAATTATTTTGTGATATTTTGTAACAATTAGAAATGTGTGATAATTTTGAAATCAAAACTCAAAAAATGGTATCTTTGAAAATTTCCCTTTTATAATATACTAAGTATGCATTATGTTTCGCTTGAATCATCTAGTAACATAGAAAACACTAACATAAACCAGCTACAAGCCTACAAGCTCTTAATGGTTCAAAACTTTATATGAATGTTTAAATTTTTTGTATTTTTTGTTAGGTTTATATAGATATAGAATGGGAGATATTGTTCAAGTGGCTGGATTCTACAACAAAGCACCTCAATTTAAGTTTGTGCAAAGAAAAACTGTGGTTTTAAGTGTTCATTTGGAGAAAACAACAGAAGAACATATTCTAAAGTCAATGACTCAAGCAAGAACCATTCTTGAATCATCTAATTTGATGTTATTTGAGTTCACATGCATTGTTGATCTTGATCACTATGTCTTTTACTTGGAACTCAAATCCATAAACAACAACACAAAGCCTGATCTTGATGGTGAGCTACTAGTTGAGTGTTGCAATGTAGTAGAGAAATCACTCGACGTTTCTTACTGGAAATATCGATCTAAAGATGGACCAATTGGAGCATTAGAGATAAGAGTGGTCCAACAAGGAACATTTTATTCAATCATGGATATTTATATCTCTAGAGGTGCTACTATAACTCAATACAAAACACCTATATGCATGAAATCTATTGAGGCTTTGGAAGTTCTTGAAAATAGTGTTCTTGTTCAAGGTTTTAGCAACACTTCCTCTACTATAGACTCTTCATTGTCTTCACCATTTTAGTGCTCATCAACTTCCACAAGTTATAGCAAAATAGTATTTTAATACTACGTGTGTATGATTTGTGATGAAAAGTATGGGTTTGGAACAAGAGAGAAAAGTTGTGTGTGAAGTATAAATGGCATCCGTTATAAAGTTTTTTTTTTGTCGATTTAGAACTGGGCACAACAGGTTGTCCAGGTATGCCAGACCGTTTTTTTTTTATAAACGGTAAATTTATTAAAAATAATAAGTTTTTACAGAGCAAAGCAGAGCAAATTTTATTAATAGGTTCTCAAAAAAAGATTAAAAACAGAACCTTTTGAAACAGGGTGAAAAAACTGAATTTTCCAAGATTAGATATGGAGAAGGCTCCTATCAAGGGTGATGGTTTGTGAACCACAGAGGAAACAGATTTCTAAAGCTTTTACGCTCTAAACGAGCTAGAATTGAGTTCCTAATGCATCGGTCAATGATCTTGAACGTTGTGTCTGCGTCTGATTGCGGGTGAGATTCATGTAATCTTGAATTTCTTTCCTTCCAAATATGGTATAGAGTTGCTTGAATGGCAATGGAAGCTAATTTCTTCTTTTCCTTTTGTCGAGGGATATAGAGGTAGTTGATTATGTTTGTCCAGTGATGGAAGTGATTTTTTTGTGAGTCAAGTCTTGATAATATGCTGGACCATATAGCTGATGCAAAACTACATGAGCCAAACAAATGGTCTCTGTCTTCGTTAAATGCTTTACAGAGGATGCATAATGGAGAAATATGGAGGCCCCAAGATATAAGTCTGCTTTTAGTTGGCAGTCTGTCCAAATTGGCTACCCATACCAAGAAAGAATGCTTAGGCGTCGCTCCTTTAAACCAGATTTCCTTTGCCCAAGGTTGAGTCTGTCCTGAGGGCCTTAATTGATCCCATAACCGAGAAGTGGAAAAAGCTTTTAAGTGTGAGTTTGGAACCCTCCAGTAGTATGAGTCTGTCATCTTTTCTTGGCTAGGCAGTGGTTGAGAGATAAGCAAGTTTCTAAGCTGCACCAGAGTTGGATTCTGTGTCCTAGAAGAGGGTAATATCCAATTCCCCTGATGGATACAATGATTTAGCTTGCTATCTATGTGATGCCCTGGAACTTGAGGTCCTGCTTCTCCAAGTCTGTCCCACAAAGAGCCCAGTTCATCTTCCATCCAGTTATCAAATCAGAAACTAATATCAGTGCCATTACCAATATTGCAGAAGACAAATTTTTTTGCTTCATGTCTAATATGTAGAAGGGATTTCCACATCCATGAATCTGAAATGTTTTGTTCAATAGACCAAAAAGATTTTTCTTTCAATCTTTCACATTTGTTCCAGGCCACCCAGAGTGAACCAGCTTTGGAGAACAACAGCCAGATAAGTTTTAGGAGAAGAGTGGTGTTCCATGATTTTAGATCTCTTAGGCTGAGTCCCCCTTCTTCCTTAGGCAAACAAACTTCCTTCCAAGAGACTTTAGTCGATGTTGTTTTTGTGATGTCACATGCCCATAAAAACCTCATACACAATTTCTGGATCAGATTTAAACAATTTTAAGGCAGTCTAAAAGCAGAGAACCAGAAGTTTATTGTACTATAGATAACTGTTTTAATTAATAGCAGTCTGCCAGCAAAAGAGAGAGTTCTATAGGCCCAATGCTTAATTTTGCTAGTTAATGAATCTATTAAGGGATCATAATATGGTTTCTTTAGTTTTCTATGCATCAGTGGCAGCCCCAAATATCTAAAAGGAAAAGAACCAGAGATGAAACCCAATTCAGAGAGCATAAAAGAATTTTGACTTGTTAGGCCATCAATATATAAAGCAGACTTGTCCACATTCATTTCTAGACCAGAGATACTATGAAACCTGGATAAAGCTTGTATGATTGCCTGAGCAGAACTAATTTGTCCATCTAATAACACCATCAAATCATATGCAAATGCTAAGTGTGATATCTTTAGGGCTCTAGCCTTAGGGTGATAACCAATTTGCCCTGCATCAAAATAAGAGTCAATGAAAGCAGCAAAGAATTACATAGCAATGAAAAATAGTAGAGGGGATAATGGATCTCCCTGTCTAAGACCATTCTTCCCCTGAAAAAAACCACATAAGTTCCCATTCACATTAATGGAGAATGTAGTAGTTGTGATGCATTGTTTTATCCAGATTATGAATTGTTGGGGGAAGCCTGCTTCATCAAGTACTCTTAACAGAAAAGACCATCTAACAGTATCAAAAGCTTTCCTTAAATCCACTTTTAAAATAGCTCTGTTGGTGATGTTTTTCTGGTTAAAACCCTGAGCCATTTCAGAGGCAAGAAGAACATTTTCCACCAAGAGCCTTCCTTTGACAAAAGCAGACTGATAGTTTGAGATCATCTGAGGAAGCACCCTTTCCAGCCTTTTAGCAATAAGTTTTGAGATTACTTTGTAGATCACATTGCACAGAGATATTGGCCTGAAATCTGTTATCTTGTTTGCATTAACCTGTTTAGGAATCAATGTTATTAGAGTGCAGTTGAGTTGCTTTAACAGTTTCCTAGATGAAAAGAATTCTTGTACAGCGGCAATGACATCATGACCTATCCAGTCCCAAGACTTTTGAAAAAATTCTGCATTAAAACCATCTGGCCCAGGGGATTTGTTATGAGGTAATGCAAAAACTACTGTTTTGATATCATCAGCAGTGAAAGGCTTTACCAAATCTTGCTTGGTTGCTTCTGAACATCTAAATTTAATCAGCTGTGCAATAGTATCTCTCTATTCTTGATCCATAGGGGTTGGCTCTGCTCCCAGAAGTTTCTTATAGAATTGAACACATTCCGCACCTATCTCTTCCTGAGAATACACTTTTGAACCACCTGCTCTGTTTGATGCTTGCCTAGCTGCTAGCATTCTGAAATAGAATTTTGAATTAATGTCTGCTGTTTTGAGCCAGAACACCTTTGCTCTTTGTAAGAGAAATTTCTCTTCTGCCAGAGCCAACCTTAACCACTTTCTATGAGCTTCTTTTTCTGCTTGAGCTAAGTGAGAGGAAGGATTAACCAGGAGGCAGACTGAGTATCAGCTAGGGCCACAGTAGCTTGAGTAACTTGCTTTTCTATGCCTGTGAAATTCTCCTTGTGAAAGCTTCTAATATGCATCTTCATTTGCCTAAGCCTGACTGCTAGAGAGAACATACAAGACCCAGTGACTTGGAGATTGATCCACTTAGACCTCATATTTGGTAGGAAGTTTGAATCTGTTAGGAGAAGATCTGCGAACATAAATCTTTTCCTTTTGGCAGGACTTTGGGAAGTTAGTTGAACTGTTGATGGGCAGTGATCAGAAAAAATTGGGTCTCCAAACTCAGCAAATGAATCTGCAAATCTCTTATTCCAGTGGTCATTCACTAGCACCCTATCTATTTTTTGCAATTGGGTTTTGCAATTGCTTGTTCCACCATGTAAAATGAGGTCCTCTATATGTGAGATCTTCGACTTTAATGTTTGCCAAGCAATTTCTAAAGTCATTCATGCCACTTGATACTTTAGAGCAACCACTTGAAGAATCCTGAGGGTTTAAGGATTGATTGAAATCCCCCAGAAGAATCCAAGGTTTCCCATTTAGAATGCTATGTGAACTAAAACTAGTTAAATCCCTCCATAGATCCCTTCTCTTGTATTTGCAGTTTCTGGCATAGATGGTGGATACTACAAAATCTTGATCTACAGAAGGTAGCTTGACCATACAGGATATGACTTGATCTGTTTTGTGAAGGACTGTAACTGAAACTGATGAATTCTATAGCACCCATATTCTGCCTAAGTCTGCCATTTCATAGTTAGAGATCACTTTCCACCCCTTAAAAGTTGAATCTTAAATCTTCTTGGATCTAGTTTCTTTCACCCTTGTTTCAATACGACTGCCAATATAAGCTTTGCTCTGCTTAAGCCATTTCCTAAGGCTTATCCGTTTAGTAGATTTATTTATCCCCCTAATGTTCCAAAAAAAAGATCAATCATGGGGTAATTATTTTATGTATGGGCCTTTGCCCTTAGGAGCCTTTCCAATTGAGTTATTCAATTGATTTCCTTTTTGAGACTTGACAAACTTCTGGAGTTGAGCTTCAAACTTTTTCCTCTTCTTAGATATGTATTCTGTAAACTCCATTCCTACTGGGGATTATCATCTTCCTCTGACCTGTCTGAGAGAGAGAGTGGTTTGTGTCTTCAGAATAGTCGGATCCAGGATCATCTTCAGAGGCTGTGTGAACTGAAGGAGTCTTTTGGTTGAGTGCTGCACTTTGATGGTCAGAGGAAGGGTAAGGCTGAGAAGATGCTTGAACTTTAGCAGATGCCTCTGTAGGAACAGAAGCTGAGATTGCAAGAGAGTTTGAGGCCCCTTCAAGATTTGGTGGAAGGGTGACTTCCTGAGGTGCAGGAATGGCATCAGTAGGTGTGTATGGGTTATCTGTTTTCCTCTTTTCCACATAGATAAGATGGCTTTTTCCTGAAGTTTTTGATGGAATAGTTTTCCTTGAGGCAACCTCTGTCTTTGAGATAGACTGGGACTTGGACTTCTTACACTCCTCTTTAGTGTGCAGGGTGGAGCTGCAATCTTCACAGATGATTGGGGCTGAGGGACATCTCTTGAGAGTGTGTCCAATCTCATCACAGAAGGGACATAAAGGGGGTAGCTAAGGGCTGGTGACCAGAACTCGTTTTACTTCACCTTATTCGTATTTTGCGTTTACAGCATGAGGAAGAGACTTGCTAGGATCAACTATAACCAATACTCTAGCTACGTCAAAATTGGTCATCCTTGCTGTATTTGGGTGGAGAATTACAGGATCTCCAACAAGACTAGCGATTCTTTGTAAACCCCCTTCTGAGTAGAAATGAAGTGGAACTTGGTGGAAATCTACCCATACCGGAACTTGAGTCAGTTTTGGAGTTGAAGGTTCCAGACCAGGTTCCCAATTTTCAACAAAAAGGCTTGTTTATCTACTTTCCACATACCTTGAGCAAGAACTCTTTTACGGGTTGTGTGATTAGGGATTTTGATCAAGTAGGCTCTTTCTGAAATTTTGGTGACCGAGATGTCTCTTGCAGTGGGACTCCAAATACCATTGACTATGGCATGAAAAGCTCCAGGTGGTGGGGCTTTGCCATGGAATTGACCTAGAATAAAGCATTCCCAATTCTTCTTGTTCTCTAGAATGACTGAATTAGGAATCTCTACACAAGCTTCCCCTGACTCTAAGAGGAATTGGGTGCCTGATTTCTTCAATCTTCTGCTTGGGCCTTGCACAACATCCAGCGAGGGATGTTTGGTCTCTGATTTTTCTGGATGGTCAACCGATTTCTGTTTGAAATTCTTCGAAGCTTCTGGGGCTTTCGAAATCGGGACTGCAATTGAGTCAGTAAGAGCCGGGGTGGCTTTTGCAGAGGATTGATATTTCGGATCTGAGGGGAAAGAGGGGGGAGGAGGAGGCGGAGGAGGCGGCTGGGGAGGAGGCGGAGTGGAGGATTTCAGAAGGAGAGACTTCTGAATTTGGGCTAGAGAGGGAGAAGGTTGACGACGGTTTCGGGGGGTTGATTTTCTGTTGGCCATTCGGGTTGCCGGAGATTGGAAGCCATGGACCAAGTCCGGTGAGAAAAGTAGTCGTTGAACGTCTGCAAGAAGACCGTTAGTAGGAGAGAGAAGAGAGAAAAATTATTGCCAGACCGCATATTCGCAGTAGAAAAGTTGAACTCCTGAAGGTGAGCGAGACAACGTGGTACACATACCGCTATAAAGTTTTTTCTTTGATTTTGTTGCTAATTAGCAAATTGTATAAGCCTTTCCTTGCTAGGAAATGCAATTTAAACATAAATATAACCCATTTCGGTGTGAAAATAAGGCAAAGAAAGTTAGGCAATTTAGTTAAGTAGATAATTAGGTAATTAGACTAATTCACTCCTTAATATAAGAAATATTAAATTCTTTCAATCCTTAAGTTTCATCACTCTAATAAGATCTCGTTTTAGAAACATGTATACTCTTTAGAATAGTTGTATTAATCCATTCCTTAATTCCAATCAGTTGCAAATTATTATCCTAAGAATAATATAATGGAAGATGGAAATCGTAAACCAGAGAGTTGTAGATTTTGGTTTTTGTGAATTGAAATGTCAACTCATTTCCTTGCTTGAGATGCCTATACAAACCAATTGGGAGATAACAAAAAGTTAGGAATATTAGAGAAATTAACAATTCATTAAAATATAAAAAATATAGACTAAGAACAGAAATTGAAAGCGGAGATTGAGAGCTATTTTTTGTACACACTTGGGACATGTTCATTAGTTAAAAATCTATTAGAGGTTCTTAATATTATTTTAATCATATTAGTATTCTAAATTTAAATTGTAGTATATTAAAAGATATTCCCTTTTATCGATTTTTGAAAGGAAACAAAAAATAATATACTTTGATATATTTTAGAGCTTTTTATTGGATATGCCATATTGAGCTTTTTACTTTATCCGATATACTATATCGGCCAAAATTCGCAAAAAGTACCATATTATGGCATGTGATATAATTTTATGACATATAATATAATTTTCTCATAATTTTATCTCTAATTGATAATATCAAACGAAAAGTTTAAAACATGCAAAAAAATTTTTTTTAAAAAAGAAAGAAAGTAAAAAACTAAAGGGCTGACAAACTCTTCCTTGAAAAGTGTTATTAGCATCAAATTTTAAAACAATTATTTCTAGCGCTGGGTGTTCAGATAAACGGTTCGGTTCTCTTCGGTTCCGGTTCTAGCAAAAAAAAGATCCATTTAGGATCCGAAAGAAATTCGGTTCGGTTCGGTTCTAAAAATTAAGAACCATTTCGGAACCGAACCAATAGGTAATTTTGGTTCTTTCGGCTATTCTAATCGAAATACCCAAAAGAACCGAAATACCCGAACCATTTCGGAACCGAACCAACGGGTAATTTTGGTTCTTCCGGGTAATTTTGGTTCTTTCGGATATTTTCGATTTCTTTTTCGGTTTTCGGTTTTTACCCGAACCGAACCGAGAACCATGGATCTCTATAATTAGATCCATTCGGGTAAATCAATCGGATCCGGAACCAAACCGAACTTGTTTTTCGGTTCGGTTCGGTTCGGTTCTTCGGTTCCGGTTATTATGTTCAGCCCTAGTTATTTCATTATACTTCACACATGCATATAGTACTTGCAACGTGGTGTGTTCTTTATAGATGCAACGTGATGTGTTCTTTATAATTGACTTAATTTGTACTAATTCATAAACGTTTGGGCCAAGAACATAGTAGACCCAAGGGTCTGGGTACGTGATATTACTCGGTTTTAATGCATTATAGTGGGCATTTATGTCTGCTATTCTGC
>OVBE01017620.1:0-10356 GCA_900406425.1 Iberis pinnata
ATATATATATATAATAAGTGATAATTATATATATATATATTATATTTTTGTTTTTAATAAATAATTATTTAAAAATTTTAAATAGATATTTTATGAAGATTTCTTATATATTCATACAATTAGAGATTTTTTTTATTACATGAATGGTAGTAAAAGATATTTTGAATAGTGTTTAGCTACAAAGATAACATATTTGTTATTTTGCTTTTTTATTCTTAGTGAAATATTTTTATATAATATTTAATCAACAAAATGTTTGTTTTTTAAAAAAATTTCCCTTTTAATATTTAATAGATTTGTGACGTTGTAAAGAAAGAGAACCAAAATAATATTTATACTATGTCTAGACCAAATTATTTTATATATCAACGTATCTCATTAATAAAATCATTTTTCACACGCTTTAATTAACAAGGTTTTCCAACATATGATTTTTATTTTTTATCTTGTATGAAACTAACCTTCTTAGCAGCTTAGGAATATAAATATGTGGAAAAAACGATTTTATGACTTCATCTAAAGATATTTTACTCGCAAAAGAAAAAATATATCATAATCATAATGCTCCTGAAGTAACATTTATTCAATAGAGTGTTTTTAACATAAAAAGCCGTTTTCATGTGTCTAAACTATAAACGATATATATTGCTAAGACTTCTCAATCATACATTTTGTGTCGATATCTAGCTTCCACATATAATCATCTGTACGTGTATATAACAGAGAAATCAATAATACAATTAATTATTTGCTCATATAAACAATATATCGATGTGTAGATGCATTTACGTACAAATACCTTTTCCCAACCAAATCCAATTTGTTTTGCAGGAGAACATATATAGTTATGCTGCATAATTCTAGTTTTTGGTTTAGTAGACTTTGTTATAATTATATATCCTATATGTCAATATTAGGAATGTGTGGTATTTTTGGAATAATTCTAGTTTTTGGTGGTATTTTTAAAAATTCCCCAAAAATTTTCTACCATAATTTTTTGGGAAAATTACAATGGATGTCATATTATTGTTAGACTTTAGGAAGAATGACATCCTTACGATTTGTGCCATATTGACTTCAAGAGAGTTTACCAATTTTCCCTCCAGCTTGATTGATGCAAATGTTTAATAATAATAAATAAATTAAAAATGTTATCATTATCGAGATATCTGACAAAAATCCACTTTTCAATAACTTCTATTAAAAATTTAAAATGTTATTATTACCTCTCTCTTGCTTTTTCCTTTCTTCTTCGCCTACGACATTTTCATAACGTATTTCCGGCAAGATTCCGGCACCGAACTTTAACAAATGTCCTCAGAAAAGCAAAAAAGAACATCACCACGGTTTAAGAGCAAACCGCCGATCCAACTGCCTCCGAGACAGCCGTTAAAAAAACGGAGATACCACAACTGAGACATGAGATACTAAATCGGAACATTTTCTAGTACATCGGATCTACCATGTCATCAAAATTGGTGAGAAGGAGTACTCCACGGTTCAAAAGGAAAACCGCCACCGGAACCATGTGATAAACCACCTACAATACGGACGCAATTAGGTCGGCAACAGAGCTCAGTGACGAAATCGCCAAAGAAGAAGCAGTCACCGCCCCCGGAGAAGAGTGCATTATCTCACCGCGTGACAGATACAGTAATGACTAAACCCACAAAAGTATTAACGAAAACACCGGGAAAGAAAGGTGGTTATGTTGAGTAGATGTACAGTGGAATGTCGACACCAAGTAAAAATTCCGGCGAGCAATCAACGGCGATACAGAACATCGGTGAGCACTCTGTGTACAAGACCCGAATCTGCGAAATCAATGGACGAAACTGAGGGAGAGACGGCGACGGGACAAAATACTGTCCACCATATTCAAATGGTTACCAAATCAGTGGACATAAATGAGACGGAAGAGACGGCTATTGATAATCTTGTCCACCAACATGGAACCGGTACGAAATCGGTGGACCTAATGGAGAAGCAAATGACTACGCCTAAAAATCATGTCCACAGAAAACAAATGTGATAGGTATAAACATTTTATGTTTCAAATGATAAATATTTCTCCTAATAATGACTTTATATTTTGTCATATGATCGAAATGAACAAAATCCACATTTTTCTGAATATATTATTGTCCATCACCATCCGACTCATATAGTCTTGTCTACAAAAGCAATAGAGACATATCCGCATAATCGTGAAGATTCGTTCACAGTAGCAAGAGGGAAAAATCGAAATCTGGTCCACCAGATTCGCACAACTTCGTCTATGAAAGCAACAGAACTGGATCTAAATCATGTCCATCAGACTCGAAATAATTCGTCCACAAAAACACAAGGTAAAGAGCCAAATCATGTCCACCAAGCTCGCACATATTCCTTCATACCAACACAAGAGTTGGATACAAATCATGCCCACCAGAGCAGACGCAAATCGGGTGGACCAAAAACGCGATCACCAGATTTGGTCCATCATCGCAGAATATTATGTCCATCTGTTTGTTCCACAAAAAACCATACTTATTGTCCATCTATTTGTTCCACAAATAACTAGTCCATTGCTTTAGATATTTAATTACTTGATACATAATCAACTTAAACAACTCATTTTAATGAAAAAAAATTTTACATTTATTGGTTACCTCCCAAAAATTTAATTTAGAGCTAACATTAAATGGAAGGGACCCACCATGGATTAGAACCATCATTCATTTTTTAATAAAATTAAATTAAAATTTTATTTTAATTAAAACCATCCAATCAACATTAAATGTCATTAATTGTTTGATTGTAACGACACAAATTTTCCACCATAAGCTTCGATTAAAAGAAGGGTAGGAATGATTTCTTTCCATACCATGAATAGTACATTTTATGGTACTTTTCATAAAAAAATGCTCAATATGGTATACACTAAAAATATGTTTTCTTTTATGGTAGATTGAGTAAAAATCCCTAATTCTTTCATCTTTCTTTCAGCAACCTCATTTTTTATTATTATGTAAAAGCAATATTGTTTGAATATACACACTAAATATGAACTGATGAAGTACTAATATAAAAAGACGAACATTTTCATTATCAAGTTGAACAGGTCAGAAGATCCGCCTTTTCAATAAACTTCCTTTAGCAAGCTTTTTTTTGTTAATTATTTATTTCTCAATTAATTAAACATTTTCATTAAATGCTCACTATTTCTCAAACTTTTTCATTAAACGCTCACTATTTCTCAATCCATGTGAGATATTTTACTCATTTGAACTTTTATCTAAAATTACAATTTCACAAACTTTTTTAAGCTAACCGTTTTTACCATTAATTTTTCATTCAATTTACTTTCGATTTTTAATAAATTATTATACTATTTCAAACTGCTCGTTACGAAGAATCCAATAACTCTAAAATTGAGTTTTATATCTTTTGCATTTGTAGTTAGACCCACCATATTTGTTTGATACTGTAAATACAAAATCATAAGTGTGGTAGAGCCAAATTTGTTTGATATGAAGTGATATGTCTCCGACTTCCTACGTTATAAGCATGTATAAGTAACGTTGTATTTAAAGAGATAATTTTCCCTTTATGTAATGATAAATTTTGCGACATCGGACCAAAACCAGTACTGTATAACATTTTTTTTTTGTCTAACATATATTGTATTATATTAGAGTAAATACAAACTCATGAAGGGTATTTGAAATCCCACCAAGGGGAACATACAAGCCCAAAATGGGCAAATGCTCTCATAAAGAGAGGAAATAACTACTCCTAAATGGAGTTTAGTAAGAAGTCCCGAAGGACCGTTAACCGTAGAAAGAAAATTCTTTCTAGGACGACATAAACGACCCCTGATTACCCAAGAAATCGGTTTAAAACCATCGAGGGAATGGAGCACCGGGGACAAACCCTTATAAGTTTGTATCACCCTAACCAAATACAATAAGTTGACCTTATTAATCCTAAAACTAAATCTAAGATAATTACAGAACAAAAGAAAAACAGCAAATGGGCTTAACAAAAGAGAAATGGATCGGCCCGTTTCAAAGTCCAAGAGATAGTAGGTCGCCCTAGCTACAGAATTTGCAATCCGGCCGTCAGTCCGCACTGTTTCCAGAGCATCAAAAGAGTTCTTCTCTCCGGCGAGAAGGAAAGCTCGTCCGAACCGAGGAACTACCACCATCATTGCTGTTTGTACCGACAAAAGGAGCTCCAGCCATCGACCAGCAGATCCAGTCCGCCGTGAATCACCCAAATCTTCACCCGAACCATCTTCTATTGCGGGATCGATTCGCCAATATCTCCTCGGACAAATCTGTGCAAACACCATAATGTTTGACACGAAATCGACCACTGGAGTAGAGTCTCAATCCATGCATGCAAGTAGTCTACAGATCCAACCACCAGAGAATCTCCTCCGCCTTATAGACCAAAACCCAAGAGAGGATGTGGCCGTCATATTAGAAGCACCGCCGGATCTGTTGATACAACAACCCGCAGAGGCATGCAATTGGAAAAAGTGGGCACAGAGAAGAGAGGAGTAAGGCGCCAACAGTAAAAGATCTGCTAGAACGAAGGGAAAATTTACAACTGAAGGAGTTTGAGACCGCCAAAAAAGAAAGCAAAAGCGAAAAGAAAAAAGAAGGCTTGACGCCGGCCAAAAGCCGGACGCCGGCGCCAAAAAAAGTTTAGAAGGTGTCGCCGACAAAGGAAGAAGAGAGAGGTGAGAGCTTTTTAGGTGCGACTTATTGCGTTGTTATCACATTTGAAAGTTTTAACATCTTTTATTCCATCACCACTACTAATATAGTCTAATACTATGCACGCATTTCATCTTCTATTGGCCACAATTTCATATAAAAGAATGAAATCTTCCTGCTTGATAATATATTTACTTTTCGTTATCAGTCTGTTGTTTTTATAGAAGAATTTAGAAAAATTTTGAACATATTGTGAGTATATTTTAGAGATCCTTATACAATAATTTACAAGTCATTTTTTTTTATCTGACATATTATGATTTTACTACGTGTTTTCACCACAGTCTTCTTAAAATTATTTTTTTTGCCAACAATTTTCATTTTTTTTTTAAAAATAAACTTTTTGTTTAATTCTCTCTCGCAGGCTTAAGAATTAAGACATGTAGATCGACAGCGAAAACTCCCCCGAGAGAGATAGGCGGCAATTCTTCTGAACACAATCTCGTGTCCCGAGACTTGGGTCCTTCGCCAGGGGTCCAGTGGTCAGGGGATCGGGGGCTAAGACTTCGTTCTGTGAGTCTTCCAGGCGGTTCTTCTCAACTTTTCTCCGGACTTAAGCTTCAGAGGACACGACGTGTAATCTCGGTAAGACGGCACGGCGGTAGCTCCTCCGGTTTCGTGGCTTGCCGAATGGAAGACGGACCTGACGACGTGATGGCAGCAGTTCCCTCTGGTGAGAAAATCTACCACCACCAAAAGAACGAACCCTTAAACACAGATCCGGCGCTTGAAGACAGCGGCTGTTCGTGGCTAAACTATAACCGAACTAATTTTTTGGTAGAATTATCCTCCTCGCCAGTGCGACGGCTCCTCCTACACGATGGTCTTTTCCGGGTTACACAAACGAAAACGTCTACCACACTGCTATTCCTCCTCGTTAGTCTCTCTGGCGCTTGGGTAAATCATCTGCACAATTCATTTCTTCACCGCCAAGTCGGCCACCGGAGTTCCTACCGGCAGTGTCCGTAGCTCGAAATTGGCGGCGCAAAATCTAGGGTTTTCTTAGTTTTTGTAATTTTTAACTTAATCATAATTAGGAATTTGATTGTGGTTACATTTCTGAATTAGGATTAGACCACCCTGGTTATGTTTGAAAAGAAGATTTTAGGATTTTGTTGCTTTGAATTTATGGAGTGGATCTGAGTTTAATAATTAAGATTTTGTAAATGTCTAATCTAGATGTACTATAAGTTTTAATTGAATATTTTTTTAAGAAATTTAATTCATTCTTAATTCTTAAACAAAAAATCAATTATCTCCACTTTCCATTGTCTTCGTTTCTTTTTATATTTACCTAAAACGGTATCAAACACTCCAAAATTACAATTAACCAAACGATTACAATAACACATTATTATATCTTTTTTTGTTTTATTGCATGACATTCTTTTTTTTCTTGCTTTCAAAGGTAAAAAGCTATTTACAAAAAGTACGTAACATTATTATTTTCATAATCTCTTAACCCTTATATGTTTTTTCTTTCTAATTAAATTTTTATTTGTTATCAGAATATATTTCTTTCGCATATATGTTAAAAGTCAAATTTCCTTACAATCCATAGATTTTGATAAGTTATATTATTTTAAGTTGTTTTAATAGTCACTTACTAAAAGCATAATTTGTAAAATAAGTAATTATGAAAAATTATTACGGCTCCACATCAGGTTTTTTCTCTGTATATATGTGATTTAGTAATATATATTTTTATCCTTTCTATGATTAAAATACTTGATAATAACAATGTATATTTTAATTTTTTTATATAAATTTCTAATTTTGTTTGAAAATATTTTTAAAAATTCAAAGTAAATAACATTTATTAGTTTCCTAAGTTTGTATACATTCATATGATTCAAAACCCCTCAACTTTTTCTTTTTCGCCAATTTTTCTTTCAAGTGCTATCCACCGGCAGAACATTAGTTTGTATACATTCATATGATTCAACTGAATAGGTATTTAGATGAATTCATTCTTCTATATAAATGTAATTACCATATACATTAAGAAATAACTGAAATATTCTTATAATAGTCAATATCCAATTTTTGTAATTCATATTAATGTTCATCATATCTAATAGTTTTTATATTTTTAGGATTCATTTTGGTTCACAGAATACCACTTTCGTTCATTTCAATGCCCGTTCCTTTCAAACTATCTCTATAAAATTACAGCATTTCCGAAATAAGAATATTACTGCATTCGTAAAGTATCTATTAGTTTCATGGGGTACTTATTTTTTGAACATGTTGCTTCTCTTAGTCGTACACTTTTATAATACTTACACCCAAAAACATACAACAAATAATTTGGGTCACATGCTATAGAGCATTAAGGTCTAAAGCTCTGAAGATTGATCTCCACATCCACCTAAGCATGTCCCGTCATGAGATTTTTAAGACTATAATTTAAAATGAAAAATGAGTCGTATTCTTAAACTATAATTTTTAAAATGTGCCGTTTTTAAACTAAAATTTAAAAAATAAAAATGGGCCGCAAGCTCGTACTTGGTATGCTTGGCCTCAAGACCGGCCCTGCACCTAAGCCAAGCAATAGAGAGGAGCAACAATAAAAATGCATCAGATCTAAATATATAATTAAACTGATGTAAACCAATAAAATAAAAACGTTAGGCAATAGAAAATTCCACATATAGTCATGTATAAAACCTCATGTTAACATGAATGATTTTACTTTGAAAATGGTTTTCAACATGAAATAAACAATAGATTGATCTCCTCTCGAGATATTAAAACCTATGTTCGAATTACTAAAGAAAAGATCTCGCCGTATTTAGATAATTCATTCAAATATTAAGATCAAATTCAATATGTTCATAAGCATTCAGGACAATACTCTCACAAGCAAGAATACTTATTCTTCTAGACTATATGAGATCCCCAAACCAAATCTTTCTGCGTTTATCAACCTAATATCAATCAGCTAGATGACCAATCTAATTCAAGCATTAAGAACAAGTCTAGACTAAGAACCTAACAAATTCAATCATTTATATTAAACCCTAACAATTAAACATGATTTTCCTGAGAAATTCTAAAACCTAACTATGGAACTACTCATACATTGAAAAGTAAACATAAATCAATATCAAAGAAAAATACATAATCAAATGCATAAAGTAGATATAGATTAATAAAAAAAGTTCAAAAGAACTTCTCCAACTTAGAATAGAATATAAAGCATAGAGAAAATAAAACCAAGCCAAAAGTTTTTATAGTGCAAAAAAGAAAACTCCAAAAATAGGAAAACAATGATAGGCTTGAGGATGATCTCGTAATTTTGGTAATCTTCATTCCTTCTCGGCCGTAGGGAACAATCGTTCTTTGTAGGGAACGATCGTTTTTTTGTAGGGAACGATCGTTCTGGTCTTCTTGGGATCGAGCGTTCTTTGGAGATGCTTATCAAATTTCTAACTATGTTTTTTTTTTGTAGGAAAACATAGTTATATTTCGTTTTAAATTAGTATAATATTTTTTTAAAAAACTTTTTTATAAATATTTAAATTTAATTTTTTTTTATTTTATTAGTTTATTGAAATATAAATAATAATTAAAAATAAAAAGATTAATATTATAACAAAATTATTATAATAATTTTATAATAATATTAAATAAAAATTTAGTTCCGTATATTAATTTTAAACTTATTATTTATCATTAATTATTTCAAGTTAAAAATTATATTATCATAATTTAAATATAGGAAAAACTTATAACATAGAATATTCAAGATATTGGTTATATATAATATTTTAAAATAATATTTATAATGGTTTGATACAAAAATTACAGGTTATCATTTTCCGTTCTACCAATCACGAAATTATGAACATTAAATAAGAGTATACAACTTCAACAACATACCACTGATGCTCCATATAGCTAATGTTATACTATAAGCATTCCCAATGAGGACCGAAATATATGGATCTCAAATCTCTCTTATTTTTTGGGTGCAATAAAAGAATTTAGGAAGTATTCAATTTTTATACGAAAAGAAAGACATTCAGAAATATTTTAAAATAATTTCTTTTTATGAAAGAATCCCAAATATTTATAGAAACATTATAATGTTCTTTTGGAATTAACCATATCCAAATTATTTTGTATAATTATTTTGTGGTTTTGTACAAACGTCTCTCTCGATATTTCTAAACATATTTTGCTCATTTTAACTGTTATCTGAAAGTAGATAAACGTCCACTTAATACGCGAAGACGGAAAAATTATTTTGTTTAAATATTAATAAGTTGTATGATTAAGATTCATATATATAACTTTATATTAAAACTTTGTTTTGTTATTATAAATATGCATTTGAAAACAATAATTAAAAATATACAAAGCTAGTTTGTACGAAATTTGAGAAACTCTATCTCATGGTTCATAAAAGATTTTATCAATTTTATTTTTATATTTTCTTTTAAAATAAATAGTATATTTTATAGTTAGTTTTTAAAAATAATTTAGTATCTTTTGATTTGTTTTTATATATTTTAATTATTGTTTATTTTTTACTATATTACATTACCATATTAACTTTTCATAACTTCCATTTTATGACACATAACAAATATGAGAAAAATAGTATAGGTTTCTAAGTATGTTCGATACTTGATGATATAACTTTTTTCTTGTTTTTTTTATTTAACACGCGTCGAAATTTTAGTTAAATATGTCACTTGTGATCATCTGATGAATTATAAATTTGACACGTTCCATTTTATATAATAAAATTATCATTTTTATAAGATATTATAAACTAATAGTTTTTACTATTCATTTATAATTCAGTTTAATTTCAATTTCAACAAATAATTACACTAATTCACAGTGCTAGTTACGGACAACCCAATAACCACATTCCAGCTTGTCAATTTATCTACTTGTCGTTATCAGTCTGATTGTTTTAATATTTTTTAAATACATTTTGGTTCACCTAATACCCACTTTCGTGCATTTCAATGCCTATTCCTTTCAAATTATCTTTCCAAAATTACAACATTTCCAAAATAAGTATTACTGCATTCGTAAAGTTTCCTTAAGTTTCATGGGGTACTTATTTTTTGAACATTTTGCTCGTCTTAGTCACAACTTTAACTTAAATCCAAAAAAATTTAGAAGCATATTCTTTCTATTTTAAATTAGTTTTTATTATATAACAATAAAGAAGCATGGAATTTTTTCCGAATTAGAACCTTTGAACTAAAAACAAACTATCCCAACAATGTGTATGCTTTATTTCTATTTAGGATATCTAATAAATATCATGAAAGTAACAAAACAAAACAATTTAGGGGTCCATTTTTTGAAAAATTATATATAAATATTTCAAATAGAAATTAAAAAGGTCCCTAATTTTTTTGTTGTTGAATTTTTGAATAAACTTCTATGGTTGAAATCTAACACATATGTTTGATAGTGTTATTTAACAATTTTTTTAATATAACAAATAGAAAAAACCTAAAAATTGTTATATATATATATATATATATATGAATATATACGTACGTGTAAGCAATGACGTTTTATATAAACATGTGGACCCCATCGTCACTATGCACGCACA